>CM056950.1:7885508-7950105 GCA_029856935.1 Cyclocarya paliurus
ATATTTCATCATACTCATACTTGCATAATTTTCATATCATAGATTTCAAAAGAAATCACATACATACTTGTCATATCTTGTCATATCATATCATAGATTTCAAATGAAATCACATTCTTTCATAACATGTCGTGATGCATGACTTCTCACGTAAAATCTTGATTTTTTCTATAAATACTTTACTGCATAAATCTTCTCATAAAATCATGCATGGATTTTCATAAATTATTTTAATGCATAATTCTCACATAAAATCATAACTTTTCATAAATCTTTTAAATGCATAACTCCTTTCATAAAAATCATGAATTTTCATAAATAACTTTATGGATAATTTTATCATATAAAATCATGGATTTTCATATTTTTATCATGTCTTGAGTACGTAAAAAGGGGCTTCCAATGGAGGGTATACATGCATAATATTTTATAAAAGACATGTCGTTTACCGTACATACGTGTAAGGGTATGATCATGTTACTTATCTTGCAGCGCTAATCCACTATTTTCGACGCCTATAAAAATAAATACGAATTTGTATAAATTTCTAATTTAAACATATGAATTTATTTAAAACCTAAATTAATAAAATAGTCTATATTTCATAAACCTAAATTTCTAATTCAGCCTATATTTCCATAAATCTTGATCCTTCGTGACTCTCTTAAAACAATATGCATATATATATATATACATGTATATATCTCCCTTTACGTCCAACACATAATTTATTCTCATATATAAATCTTCAAAAAGGCAGGGCATTTTTGTAATTAACTAACCAACCTAAAACTTATTCTACGTTGCATGCATTCGGGAATATAGGTCTTATGTGAGGGGCGAAGTGCAGTGTTTATCCGAGAACAACTAGTGGGGCTGAGCAGCGACTGGAAGTGGGAGGGGCGTGGTGGTGCTTCACGGCAAGCTGGGCGATCACTGTGCAAATGAGAGTGATGAGAGAGAGACAACGTGATGAGAGAGAGAGATTACGGGAGGAACATGCGCATTGCGTGAGGGAGGGCGACGTGACTTACCGGGAGAGACACGGCGGACCTGGGGTGTCGCGGAGTAACCGTCGGAGTTCTCTGTGCCGGTGGTAACGACGTGGAGGAAGTTGGTGCCGTGGGGTGGTTGGGCTGTGGCTCACGTTGGGGAGAAAAAATCCTCTGTTTTCGGGTGGTAAAACAGAGTACTTGGCAGTGCAAATTTCGGTGGTTGCCGTTCAAGGCTGGGCTACTCTATGTGGTTCTCGGTCTGCGGCTTGAGTCTGGACGGTGCAACGGCTGGAAAAACAGAGGCACGGGGAGGTTTGAAGCACTATGTGACTTACGGTAGTGCATGGAGGAGCTGTGGTAGCTGTTTGTGTGGAGAGCAGTTTTCGTGTGATGGAGGAGTGGCTAGCGGTTTGGGTTGGTGTGGAGGGGATCAGAGTGCGATGTGGGGGAGAAGGTGTGGGTTGTTGGGTTCGATGATGGTGGTTCTTGGTGCACTGCCGTGTATGTGCTGGTTGCTAGTGGCTTGAGGGGTGGTCTGGTATGGAGAGAAGCTGCTACCGAGTTTCTGTTTTCGTGGGGCTTGCCATGCGTGTGAGTTCGTGATAGGGTGCTCTGCGTGTGTGAGTGTGTTTCGACGTTGGGCAGCAGTGTATTTATAGAATTAGCTGGTTGAGAAACAAAAGGGAAACCTAGAGGTGTCAACGTGCATGCGGAAGAAACGACTGCGATAGAATCTTCAATGTAGTGATAGACTGTTGAGGAACTAATCCGGTAGCTAGGAGATTGATTTTGAAAGGGAAATAAGAATGGTGATAGTGTTTGGACTCTTAACACTCACGAACTTGGAGTAAGAAAATATAATTGAGTCGTTCAAATAAAAATAATCTACTCGATAATATATATATTTTTTAGACTTTAACTCATATATTGAGCTTAATAAAATTATCCGTAATTTATTCTTAAAAAAATATAAGATCGGATCGGATCGTTACAACTTCTAGCCATCCATTAGTTACACATGTACTAACGTATACACATTATATACTGATGCATTCATGATGGCAAGTGTCAAGAAGCCAAGTAATATATATCTCTTACACATTAAGGGTAAACTTTAAGAACATCAATTCTGGGTAGCAATACTAGTATAACCTCTAGCAAGGGTGGGTGAATTATCTTCAACATCACTTCGGCCATATGTTGCAACTATATCTACTACCACCAACCTTAACTTCAGCATCTTAGCCCAACAACTCCATTAGCTACTTTCCAGCCCACCATGAAAGAGTGTTGATATACAGCCACGTACACCATCCATTACTGCCTCTGATACACATCAAACAAGAGGCACTGCCATTTTTGTAGGTGATATAAAGCTCCATGCAGTTGAGTATAAAACAACCAAGAAGAAGATAAACAAACACTGCTATGTTTCTCTAACAAGTGGACCTATTGTTTAACTTGTATGAATAACTGGGGTTTTACAGTTAAAGCAAAGGGAGTGACTATAACTGTCTCGTCTCACACACTGCCATGCATTTTGGAAAATACAACCTTGATTTCCTGCACAGAAAAGGAGGCAGCCCCATTAGTAATCACTTGTTAGAGTCATCACAATCTTACATGTCAACTCTTTTGACAATTTGTGATACTTTTCTTATCACTTAGTCACACTCATTAGAAGCTATGAATTAGTCCATGTCATCAATGTCTTTTTTACACCCAACATATTTCGTCGATTACATGACAGTTCAATGAAAGTGGGGCAGTTGGAATCAGTTTCTATAAAATAAACACAAACAAATGTGGACTATTTCTCAACTGCTTTTTCCTAGTATCATTTGTAAATAGCCCCACCCCCAAACATAACCCTGCCACTCACAGCAGCACTTCTTGGATATCTAGGCAGTTTGTGCCTTCTATGAGTGTAAATAATGAACATAAATTCCCCAAGGTCCAATATATAGTCACGTCGACAACCAAATAGTTATATTATGTAATTGGCAGTCATGCTAGTTCACATTACCAAGTTTGGGCAATCACCTTCTCTCTTAAGCTTGGTTGCATCTACCAAATGTTTTCATAGGGAACCATGTTTGTGTAGGTATCCAGCAATGCTCAGACTGTGGGAATAGGCTATGGAAACCCAAATTATGGAGCTTACAAGATGAAATTGAACAAACAATACAACACAGATCAAGGTGTAACATCACCTGATGATTAAGAAGATAATAATAATGGTTGTGAATCTAAAGATGAGGTCGCGAGTATACTATCCATACCTGACATTGTTGATATAGAAACAACACCATATTGCTTGGATATTTCAGTTCTAACATCTTCAATCTCTCCATATTTCTCTTGAAGGTTAGAAACTTTTGGCCACATTTGGTTGGCCTCCAATTCCATTGCAACTTCTCTCATTGAAGGTCGTTCCAATCTGTTCTAGTTCAAGCATCTTTTCGCAAGGTTTGCAACGGCAAGGAGTTTTTCTTTTTCTGCTTCCTTCAAAACTCGATTATCAAGGATGTCAAATAAATTGTTCCCTTCCATCGAACTAACGAAAAATGCAACTAAACTTTTGGTATCTCTAGTTCTTGATGATGAGATAGCCTTTTCTCCGGTCAAGAGCTCAGCTAGAACAACACTAAAACTATAAACGTCACTCTTATCTATAAATTGGCTTGATCGAAAATACTCAGGGTCTATATATCCAAAAGTTCCATGTACTAGTGTACTTTGATGAGTTTAATCAATAGCAACAGATCTTGAAATTCTAAAATCTGCTACTTTTTCTCCATACTTGTCATCTAAGAGGATGTTTGTAGACTTAATGTCGTGATGGTAAATGGGTGAAGAAGCTACTGAATGCAAGTAGAAAAGAGCCCCTGCAACTTCTATAGCAATTTGTAAACGCATATCCCATGTTTGTGGAAACTCCTCATTTTGGCCATTAAGATATTGAGCAAGAGTTCCATTAGGAATGAATTCATATACTAGAAGTGGAGCTTCCATCTCCAAACAACAGCCAAGTAGCTTAACCACATTTCTATGATTAATTTGTGAAAGAATCATGACTTCATTTATGAATTCTTCAAGTTTCTCTTCATCAATTACGTTGGATTTTTTTATTGCAACAATTCTTCCATCAGTCAACATACCTTTGTAAACAGTGCCTCTTGTCCACCATGTCCAATTATTCTATCTCCACTAAAACGATCATGGCCTTTTCCAATTCCTTTGAATTAAACAATTTGGTGTTCTCAATATTGACTTTGTTCATGGTTGTAAATAGTTGTTGTTGTAGCAGTAGTCCACCATTTCATTTGAAGAACTTCTTCTTGCGTTTAATCCTCATCGTTTTCTTTATCACTTTGTATGACCACCAATATCCACCGGAAATCATAAATAAGACACTGAGGCTCACGCTAACACCTATATTTTTGACTCAATGAAATAGAAAGATTACTCCTTGCAGTAGTACTAATGGTAAAATAATAAAATGGATGATTAGGAACATTGATCAGTAGTACTAGATAGACGTGATTCTATGAATGCTAGAATATTGCCAGATAAAGTACTATGTTGTGCCGAAAGCAGGTTCACATAAAATTGAATTAGAAGTATTCCAAAAGATGAATGATAATTCAACTAAAAAAAAAAATATAGCTTTCGGGTTGGAGAACTAATGATCTATATATTAAGGTCAAGATCAATTATACTCGAGACAACCCTTTAGCTAGACAATCAGTACTAGCAAATTAATTTTCTTAATTTAGAAGGTGATTGCACTTTGGAGACAATAAGAACTCTGTGGTATAAGTTCTTTGAATTAAACTATTTGGTGTTCTTTTTTTTTTTCCCCTCAACCTGTGGTATAAGTTCTTTTTTTTGTTTTGTTTTACGGTGGTATAAGTTCTTAAGTGTTGGAATATGACTTGAATCCACTGGTATAATTTATATTATATGAAATATATATGTGTGTGCAAGCTCATTTTTATAATAAGGGTACAACATATGGAAATGATCATGTGTATAGTTTTGGAGTGTACGTACTTACAAGCCTCACATGCTCCCTTTTAAAAAGGTGAAAAAATCATGAGACCCACATGACAAATTTACTTTTTAATGGTGGATCCTACTTTTTTTCAAATTAAGTACAAGTAATTTGGACACCATAAAATTCTATCTAAACATTACTCAACAACAAATATGTAACCTCTATTAATGATTAAAAGCTAACGTAAACAACCTAATTAATTCTGAGTTCTTTAAAAATGTGGCATAAGTATTTCTATAAAAAAAAAATGCAGTAGAGGTGTGAGAAACATCTATAAATCAGCAAGAACGAATCAAAATAACAATATGAGAACGGTTTACAAGTCGTTTTTGGCTCAATTTTCCAAAAGAGGAATAAAAGATTAGGACCGAGTATTTGCTGTACTATGCATACACTATGCATATAACTTCAATATATAAACTGCATAGATATTGACTATCTAATTATATAAATCCTTAAATTTCCAGTTGCATGCCCCAAACATAACAGTCCAGGAAACAAAGCAAAATGGGGTATTAATTGTGTGCTTGGAGCGCACGAAAATGAAGTTGAATTTGAAAAATATTTAATGTACGTGATTAACCGATAACTGTTCTCGGGGATCAAGACAATGGGACAACTAATTAATTAGCATGAAAACTATGAAGATAATGGGTCTCAATATATATATATAATAATGGGCACATGAAGTCTTATTAATAATTTCTTAATTAGTATCGTAATGATCATTAATGAGACTCAAACCTTATATAATTTGCGTTGAACTCATGAATTTGCCGATACTAGTATTGTCATTTTTCAAAACAATTGCTAAATTCTTCGTGCTTCCTGTTCTTTCTTTCCTTATTTTTTTAATATATATTATATACTCATGTGAAGTACTAATAATTTTTATTTAGTTTATAATGATCCCGCTATATATGTATATGGTCGAATTATATATTAGTTTTGCACATTAATTATTTTGTGAGTTGGTCATGAGTACTCATTAATATTTTCTTTACCTTTAAAAAGAATTATAAGTTAAACATTAATATATACATGAGGTAGGCGGTAAATGATCAACAACTATTGAATCAATTTAAAAGAAAGATCGATGTTGACGTTTCCCAAGTTGAACTTGGCGCTTGATCATGATCTATTGGTAATATCGAGCTACGACTCCTATATATGTATCATCATATGCTCTCCTAATTAAAACATGACCTAAAGTCTAACTTGAAGAAGTTAATATATAAATTATATATAATACCTAAAGAATAGCTATATATATATATATATATATATATATATATATATAGCTAGTACGTACATTTGAACTTGATCGATCTTCGTTTGTGTCCTCTAATATGAGATTATAATCAGATAAACCAACTTGATGAAATGATATAGGCATATCTCAATTAACCATCTTCATTGAAATAAAATGGAAGATCATGTATTTCTTACAGATCATTAAAAATGCAGGTACGTAGTCTATATTGATCAGAAGAAAGTTGTTGAAGTATTTAATATGGATGATATAATGGATAAATAATATTCACTAAAACAGGTAGGGTCTAGTTCTCTTAATTAGCATAATTAATGTTGTTTTTACTATTTATGAGATCAATGTGCATGCACTACAAGAGATTTGACTTTTAGGGAAGAAATTTTTTAGAGATGAATTAAATTTCATCCCTAAAAACAATTATTGGAGACGTCTCCAAAAATGCCTGCGTTACTAAATTCATTGGAACGGATAAATATCCATTCGAACAATATATTTTGTGATGAATAAAATCGTCTAAAAAAAACCGTTCGAACGGAACAAAATAGATTCGAATAGGGAATTAATGTATGTTCAAATAGTAACAGTACAAGAGAAATGGTTTTTTGAGACAAAAAATTTTGTCTCAAAAAGTCTCAATTTCGTCCCAAAAAAGAATTGGAGAATAAAAAATTTCATCTCCAATTTGTCTCAAAAAGACCGTCTCAAAATGTTTTTAGAGATAAAATTCAAATTTCGTCTCAAAAAATCACTTTTAAGGATGAAATTTTGCAGAACCAGTCGAAACTGTTCGAACGGGGAATTTTTTTTTTAGACGAACCAATTTTGTCTATTAGTATGTGGCACATTTTAAAATAAGCTCGTGCATTTTAAAATATATTTAGGGTTGTATCTGTCAAGGCATATCAGCGGCAGTGTCGAGGCATGTCACCACGGGGCTATCGAGGCAAGATGCATTGGTAGAATTTTGGCACATCGATGCCAACAACAAGGCATGTCAGGGGTAGTGTCAAGGCATGTTAGAGGCAATGTCCAAGGCATGTCAGTAGGGCTGTGTCGAAGCATGTCAGCAGGGCTGTGTCGAAGCATGTCAGCAGGGCTGTCGAGGCATGTCAGGGGCACCGTCAAGGCATGTCAGGGGCAGTGTCCAAGGCATGTCAGCGGGGCTGTCAAGACATGTCAGGGGCATTGTCGATGCATGTCAGCTGTGCTATCAAGGCATTTCAAGGGCAGTGTCAAGGCATGTCAGCGGGGCTGTCAAGGCATGTCAGGGGCACCGTCGATGCATGTTGGCTGTGCTGTCAAGGCATGTCAGGGGCAGTGTCAAGGCATGCCAGCAGAGCTGTCAAGGCATGGCCCGTGGGCACCGTACTAACCTTGTTGTGCATGCACACGGGACCCATGTGGCATGCATGACAAAGGCGCCATACTAACCTGGCACGGCATGCCTTGCATGCCCCATGCTGTGCATGCCATGCCGCCCATTGGGCATGCAAGGGGCAGTGTCGAGGCATGTCAACGGGGCTGTCGAGGTTAGTTTATATCAATTGCTAGATTTGATGTCTCATACTGCCACGGTGCCGAATCTCCGGAGCCACCGATGTGATAATCAGGAATATCAACTTTAATTTTACCTATTTTTCTTACTTTCTCTATACTTACACCCCTTGTAGTGCCTTTATCTCGACGCTGGCTTACAATAGCTATATATACAGTAATTAAAACATGTATTTTAATTAAATTATTTTATTTTATAGATATATTACTTAAATTGAGCATAAAATGTGGTATTTAATTTGATAAAATACCTTGTTCTGAGTCTGACAGTGTTGGCTCACTATTCATGGTAGTGTTGACTCAATATTTGAAATTGTAACAAATTAGTATTCAAATAAACGTTAGGGATATTTATAAGAATAATACTTACAAAAATTTATGTTTGAAATTCATTCACTATCTGTTTTGCTAGACTAGTCGCCCTCATCCTCACTAGACATTTCAGTTGATTTATCGTCTTCCGATATATCACCCTCAATTACTTCGGGTTGAACATCTTCTCTACGCAATGGGACCATATCCTATTAGCTAAGATCAACAAATGGATTGATGCCTACTTTGTTATGAAGGTTCGTCTGTCTCTGGAATGTAATTATATACATTTCTTGGTGCAAACTTCTCCACTACCTGCCATGGGTTTCCGTACTCTGGATCTTCTAAATAAAAAACTTGATTCACTTGGCAAGCGAGAACGAAATGATCATCCTCATACCATGTGCGAGATGTATTGATACTCACAAAATTATCATCGTTACGCACTTCCAATCTAGGATTTGAGACATCCTACCAATTATATTTAAACAACCAGACCATATATCTTCTTATATATTTCAACACTATAATATCTTCCACAATTCCATAGAAGTCAATGTTATCATCCCCATGACTTCCTTCGACTACGACCCCACAATTTTGAGTTTTCCTATATTGTTATTTATTAGTTGTAAGAAATCTATATCCACGCACCAAACATCCTGAGTACTGGATGGCTAGCCTAGACGAACCACATGCCAGAGCATATAGTTTTGGTGAAATTTCTTCTGAATTTTCACCATATTTCGATACAACCTACATCAATAAATATTATTATATAGAAAAAAAGTAGAGTTTAGTGGTATGAAATTTGTATTATAAAATAGGACTTTACAGTAATACGTATGTTCAAACCATGAGGCAAATTCCTCTTCGTGCGTCTTTTCTACATCAGTTACACCATTCGTGCGAAGTAGTTGTATATGTTCACTGCGCATGTTCGTATGAATGGTTAATTTGTATCGATAGAAAATGCTATATTATTATACATGGACTTAAAGATAATATTGATTTAGAGAATCATCACTAACCTCAAGTAGTGGTGAATCTCTGCATAGTTATTCAAGATATACCATCAACCTCTTTCAAACTCTCACCCACATAGGTTGCAATCCCCTTGTGCGCCTATGAGATGTACTGTCTAGGAAAACACGATAAATGTCGATGAGACTCCCATCTCTCCTCCACCTTCATAATTTTGGTCTGGTCTTATAAATCTAGTATCAACCCCATGGAAATACATTGAACAAAAGGTATGCCACTCATTATCAATATATGACTCAGCAATCAACCTTCTAGATGAGTTTTATTCCCCACAGATTGCTTCAGTTTTCTCAAAAACCATTCAATAAGATACATCCATTTATACTGAACCAGACCAAAGGCTAAAACCTCACGGGATAGGTGCACAGACAAATGAACCATTACATCAAAGAATGAAGGTGAGTACAAACTCTCCAATTTGCATAATATTACTGCAATGTCAGCTTCCATTTTTAACTATGCATCGACTGTCAATGTTCTGCTACGAATGTCTCTGAAAAATCTCCTTAATTCTGTGAGAGCTGTACGAACATCTTGAATAAGTTTTCCATACCAATCTGCAACATACGCTGCAGAAATACATGACAATCAAAACTTTTAAGACTAGTTATCTTCCAATCATGTATTCAAACACATCTTGACATGTTTGAAGCATAGCCATCGGGTAATTTGATTGTCATGAACCAATCACAAAATTTCTTTCTCTCGTCATTTGAGAGTGTATACCATCCAATGGGCATATATGCTGATGACCTATTATCTTGCAAATGCAACTCCAGTCTTATCCCTAACTCTTTCAAGTCTTTACGAGAGTTAATTATATCTTTAGTCTTCCCTTTTATTGACATCAGAGTACCCAATATATTCTCACGTATATTCTTCTCAATGTGCATAACATCTAGATTATGGCGCAGTGTCAATGTAGACCAGTATGACAACTCAAAGAAAATATTTTTTTTTGTCCAATTCAACTCCACTGCTTATCGTTTTCTCTTTCGAATTCGGGTATCTTTCCCAAATCCGTTTTCTGAAACATCCCCCAACTGCACGATAATATCATTCCTAGACAACTTTGGCGGTGATGACCTAAGCTCAACCCTTCCATCAAACATAGATTTATTTGAATGTCATCTATGATCATGTGGTAAATAACGACGATGTCCCATAAAACATAATTTCCTACCATGACTCAACCACCGAGACTGTATATCTTTATTACAAATAAGACAAGCCATTTTACCTTTTGTGCTCCATCCAAATAAATTTCATATGCTGAAAAATCATTTATTGTCCCCATCACTGCAGCATGCATCTTGAACTCTCGCGACGAAGCCACATCATATGTACTGACACCCTAATCCCACAATTCTTTCAACTCTACAATCAGTGGTTACAGATATACATCTAATTCGTTCTCTGGTGACCTTGACCCTGGTATCAGTAAATTCGTTATAAAATACGGATTCTTCATACACTTCCAAGGTGACAAGTTATAGGGCATTAATATAATAGACCAAGTACTATGAGAAATGCTCATGTTGCCGAACGGATTAAAACCATCTATTGCTAAACCAAGATGTACATTGCGAGGTTCTTTGGCAAACCATGGATACTCGACGTCAAATTTCTTCCATTGTAAAGATCTGCAGGATGCGAAAGGAAGTTTTCATTTTGGACTCTTTTTGTGTGATGCCAAGACATATCTTTTGCAATTAACCTTGACGTAAACAGTTTTTGAAATCGAGGAATCAATGAAAAATGTCTTTAAACTTTGTGGGGTACATTGCATTTATCGGATGTCCATCTTGACTCATGACACACTGGCATTAGTCAAATTCTGCATATTACTACTAGTAAAGAATACAAGCGTGGATGATATTATAATCAAATCCTAGCCCCCGCTTCAATTGCTTCGTTTCATAAAAATTACAGGGTACTACATTAGCCTGAGGAAGAGCCTCTTTAAATAATTGAAGTAACATGTCGATGGTTTTAGCAGAAATACGACAAACAGACTTAATATGGAGCAACCTCACTGTGAAAGACAACTTGCTATGACGAGTACACCCCTCATACAACTCTCTTCGTGCATCCTCCCACAGTCTTCCAAAGTTATCATTTCCCTCAAATGATTGTGCAGATGTTCATTCTACATCCTTCATCCCAAACATTCCTGCACACAAATCACTTAACATCTCAGTCATATCCTCTCCATTATCATCACTGTCATCAAGATCATTCACATTAATGTCCTCTATGTCGGTGTCATTACCCTCCTCTACTTGATTGGTCTAACTGCTAAATCTAACTTCTTTGAAAAATGGTTCACCATATAAGACCTAAGGTGAGTATTTAGGATCGATTCCATTTACAATAAATAATCTTCCATTACCACAAAATTATAAGAACTAAGATTTTTGCACTTCTTGCACGGACATCTTATATATACTTGACTATCAACACTCATATGAGCAAATTCTAGAAAAAAACTTCACCCCTTGTGCATACTCCTAATAGAGCCCAAGTCTATCTCCCAAAAGCATCCAACTTTTATCCATTGCCAAGATCCGTTATTTGTCGAATGTCTATTAAAAAAATCCAATTTATGGAATAAACACTATCAAGAGTATATTCATACTTGTTTATTATTTATTTTATAAAGTAGTTGATCCTATCCCATTCGAGAAACTATCATCTATATCGCATATATACTTAGTCCAAAACTCTAATGTTAGTAAAATTTTGGTAGCATTTCCTTACAATTCTTCAAGTATGCTAGTCACGATAAGTCGTCGATCCTATTCATGGGCCGAAGAACTTACAGGCCACATACACGAAGAATGTAAGAAAACACTGAACCAAAATTTTAATTGAGTAACACAAGAGTTTAAACTAAATATATCTATCATATAGACGATAGAATCCCAAACTGTCCACTTTGGACAATTCAAGAGTTGTACCCAAACATTCTTTAAAGAATGTTTGGGTACAACTCTTGAATGGGTCTAAGGTTCAAATACATATAAAAATAACACTAAAATCAAAACACTCCAACTCCTACAATTATACTATAAATTTGAAAGCAAAGCAAATATATGTGCAAAATTACATTACAAATCACCAATATTATAAATATTTCACGTGGTATTATTTTTAATTTAAGTGTTACTAATTCCTATGTTATATTATATTATAAGTTTCCATTTTAATATAAGGTAAGTGCAAAATATTTTATAATTATTTTATGTATATAGTTTTTTAATTAAATATTTTATGTGGTATTATTTATTAATTTAAGTGTTAATAATTCCTATGTTATATTATATTATAAGTTTCCATCGTAATGTAAGTGTAAAATATTTTATTATTATATTATATATATAGTTTTATATTATAATCTATAGCAACTATTAATTTGTTCAAATAGCATTCTGTTCGAACAAGATTCTGTTCGGACATGATTCTGTTCGAAGTAATATTATAGCGTTCAAATGGTACAAGCCCAGATTCCAAACACGAAACAGAGACCAAATTCCTTGTCCACAAAACATGATTTTCACTACAATAATCTCATAAGATGCATATTGGAATAGAATACATTTTAAATAGGATTGTACAAACACAAATATACCAAAATAGCTTAACATATGTTATTAAAAACTATAAATTATCAAAAGATGTAAAATTAGAAATATTACCTCAAATTTAAGCAATCCAAACCAAATAGCAATATACAATACCTACATAAGCATAAAATACATTATGGCATAACCCTAAATCATGTCCAATAAACCAACTTGCTATGAAATTTGAAATACAAAGAAAAATTCAAAAAGGTATTACTTACCTTTTATAAACCTCTCATTTCTCTCAAGAATCCCTTCTTACTTCTAAACCTCTCCACAACTCTCTCTCACTCAACACAAATGTCTCTGCCTCCCTCAAAATTTCGCACGAAGTGAAAATGAATTGGAGGTTGTGGTATTTGAATATGTGAAGTCACATTTGAATGAGACTTTTACTCATTCGAACATGAAAATTTCAAATAGCGCCTAATTTTGCCGCAAATTAATTCAAATTCGAACGCGAAAATTACTAGTTCAAACTAAAAAATAGAATATTTTTTGACATATTGTTCAAATGCGAAGAAGATGAAAGGGTATTTTCGTTCGAATGAGTAATTTTCACATTCAAATAAACTGACATTCAGAGTATTTGGCGCGAAGTTTCCCACCAAACACATTTCACGAGATAATTTCATTCGAACGGTACTTTATTGGGTTCGAACTAATAATAGTATTATTATGCTTATAAATGATCTTATATATATATATATATATATATATATTTTTTTTTAAAGAGTGGAAGGTCATATGTCCAATAGTGACCCCCCTCCCATATTTATTAATAAGAGCTCTCACTTGTGGTGGAGGAATACCATGGCAACAAATCAAGGTCCATGGTTAATCCCAAAAAATTGCAAACCAGAAAAAAACAACTATGACAAGCCTATGGATCAAAAAAGAAAATAGAAACCCACAAAGAAACCAGACCTAATATAGTAAAGAAGGAAGGCCTAAAAAATCCAAACGAATCAAACCTCTAAGAATCCGAGGGATATTACAACTATTAAAATAAACAACTTCAGCACCTGAGGCTTCTTCCTTGGCCAACCAATCTACCACTCTATTACCTTCACGAAAAACATGCTGAAAACAGTAATATTTCCTCCCAGAAATCCTTTGATCTTATATACTATATAGTATTATATTATAATCTATAGCAAAAGTTTTATATTTAAAAAAAAAATTAAATTTTTTGATTTTTTTTATATCAAATATTTAACACTTTTAAATATTTTAAACAAAAGAACAAAAACTATTAAAAAAAACCCAATCAGGCAAAAAAATAAGGGAGCCCAAAACAGGCTCCCTAGCATTTTTCTATTAATATATAGTACTTATTAATGTATAGTACTTATTAATGTATAGTACTTATACAATACTACACTATAGTACTTATATAGTAAAGTACTTATATAGTATAGTACTTATAGTATATAATTCTATTAATATATAGTATAGTACTTATATAGTACTTGTATAGTATTTTTCTATTAATATATAGTAATTATATTAACTTGTCTCGTTATCATAACTTATAGCAATATACCTATATAGTAATTAGGATATAATACTTACACAATAGTAGTTATATAACAAATAAGTACTATATATATATTAAGTATATATAGCTATTATAGTTATCATAACTTATAATAGCTATAACTATATAGTAACTATGATATAATAGTTACACTATAGTAGTTATACTACTAATAAGTACTATATAGTAACTAGGATATAATATAGTGCTTATTGTACTAGCTATATAACTAATAAGTTACTATATATATTAATTAGATTAACTTGTATAGTTATCATAACTCATTGAATAGCTATAACTATATAGTAACTAGGATATAATACTTACACTCTAGTACTAGCTACATTACTTATAAGTACTATATGTATTAATTATATTAACTTATAAATAAGTATATTTACAAATAATATACTAAATATGATAAATTAAAGTATTATAATACTATTATTAGTATTATTTTTTTATACTTTTGTGCTTTGTAATATTAGTATTATTATATATTAGTATAGTAATATAATTAGAAATATATTGAGCTAATAACCGTTCGAAAGGGTTTTTATCCCGTTCGAACGGGTTATTATCCCTTTCGAATGGGTTTTTATCCCATTCGAATGAGACGTCACGATCAATATATACCTAGTTCGATTCGCATCAAATCCATTTCTCGCATTTGAACCCTCACTGCCGAGAGCCTCCGAGTCGCCCCTTATCTCCGCCACTACAACAGCTGTAGCAACCCCGCATTTGAACCTTTTAAGAGGTATGGGCCAATGCTCCACCTCTATTGTTAAAAGTTTTGGAAGAATGGGTTTTGTTTTGGGGGGGGGGGGATGTCGGATTCAAAATCCCCCCATTTTGGTGTAGTTGATCAATATACGTGTTATTTAATCAGTAGAAATGATTGGGATTCACTCCTTAATCATTTCTACCGATTAAAACAAAGCTATATAGTGTAGATGTTAGAATTTCGTTCGGGGCTAAGTCGACTCAGCCATGGCTGTTTGGCTTTGTTCTCATTCAAACGCACTATATTCCGTTCAAACGGGAAGTTGCCAAACAAATTTATTTCTGTTCGAACAAAAAAAATTAGTTCGAAGGAGTAATAATTGCCAGTTTGATTAAACATAATCATCCATTCGTATAATTTTACTAGGTCAAACAGAATATGTTTCTTCGAACTAGTTATTTTAATTTAGTTCAATATAGTATATTCTTCAATAATATAATTTAAATACATTATGGTTAATTATGTTATTAATTTTCTTGTGGTTAAATAGTATACTAATGGCATCTAGCGGAAGAAAACGTGCAAGATATTAGGTCAGTGAAAGTAGTGGACCAGCTCATGCTCAAGAGTCGAGACCTATACTCGTCGAGCGTGAGATCATTTTGTCTGACTTCTTCAATCTTTCAAGGGAGGCATGGAGCATACAAGTCCATTTTCACCGAGTGGGGATGGGTACCAATTTTTCAGCAGTGGGGGATTGCATACCCAGAGATGGTCAGTGAATTTTACTATGCCATGGGAGAAGAGAGTGGTGATGCTCTTTTCTACACTTTATCGGTCTGGAAAGTGAGTATTAATTTCTCTCCTTGTATTATTGCTGAGTTCCTTGACATCCAGCACGAGGTCGAAGCATATTCTGCAGCGGCTACATCGGGACCAGCGACTGCACCATCTGATTCCTACACACTGGCTGCATCCTCTACGCTAGCCCCAAATGCAGAGTCGGATGATAGTGAGGATGAGGATCTACTTGATGATGGTCTCACAGACGATCAGGTACGTCATCTAGTGCGAGACCCTTTGGCTCCTCCATATGATGGGGATCCGATAGGCCGACTGTATAGCATTTTTCAGAATGCTTAACTTGATTGTTGGCTATAACATCGACCTGAAAAAATACAAGACTAATTTCGAGATGGATCGAGCCAGATTTTTGTTGAGATAGCGCGGAGGGACCCTATTGATCTGGCCTTGTATTTCTTCTACTGTATTCAATTAGAGTCACGCTATATAAGTGGAGGTAGTCTACCATTTGCACTGCTGATGTCTAACATCCTACTCCGATCAGGGATTACAGTGTCTATGACTGAGCGAAGGTCACCACAGATGGAGCCCCTTAACAAGATCACATTCAGCAAGAGAAAGGGGCACTTGCGGAAGACTGCACCTGAATAGCCTAATGCCCCGCCCACTTATCTAGCTTCTACTACTACTGCTGCTGTTGAGAGACAGCCTTCTGGGGCTACTTTGGATCAGGTATGAGCTCTGTTTGTTGAGTTCATTGAGCCCATCATGGAGAAGCTTAGGGATTTGGATGGACGCATTAAAATGTTACAAGAGAATGTTGATCTGCTTAGCAGCAAATAGTTGTTTTAGTTATTATTTTACTTTTCTATGTTGTATTGAACATTATATAGTTGAGATGTAATTAATGCATGGTTTTTATTTTTCGTGTTTGCTACCTTGTTTATTTTTTTCATTTTACTTGCCGTTCATGACAATATAAAAAATGATACTGTCTTTAAAGTTATATTTATATAATTTAAAGTAAAAGAAATCACTATAAAGTTTTGAAATTAATTACATAAAATTAATTTATAAATTTATAAATATTTTAACTCACCGCAAATCATAATATATAATATATACACATATATGTACTTCAAAAATAATAACAAATTAATGGAAAATATATATATACAAATTAATGATGATAAACAAATTATTGAAAAAAATGTCCGTTCGAATGGCTATTAACTTTCCCCGAGAAAAATAAATTAATTACCCATAAATATTACTGTTCGAACAGATAATATACTGTTCGAACAGACGTTAATTGGTTGTTCGAATATATTTTATTCCATTCGAACAATTTTTATTTTTTAAGATGATTTTTTTGTCACAAAATATCTTGTTCGAATGGATATTTGTCTGGTCGAACAAATTTTGTAGCTCAGTCAGTTTTGGAGACGAAATAAAAATTTTGTCTCAAAAAATGACTTTAAGAGATGAAACTTAATTTGTCCCTAAAAGTCAAATTTCTTGTAGTGATATAATCTATTCGAATAATAATCTTGACAAGAAATTAATTCATTTTTCTTGGAGAAAGTTAATAACCGTTTGAACTTAAATTTGTTGTTCAAACGGACAAGATTTGGTGGGAAAATGTGGCGGAAAGGTTGTTTTACCGTTCGAACAAAACAATTATATAAAAATTGTTTCTCATCATTAATTTGTGCATATATTTTTTCCATTAAAGTAATAAATATTTTTTCCATTAATGTGTTATCATTTTCAAAATCTAAAAAATGTATATATATATATTATATATTATGATTTGCGATGAGTGAAAATATTTATAAATTCATAAATTAATTTTATGTAATTAATTTCAAAACTTTATAATGATTTCTTTTATGTTAAATATTTATAAATATAACTTTAAATATAGTATCATTTTTTATATTATCATGAATGGCAAGTAAAATGAAAAAAATAATCAAGCTAGCAAACAAGAAAAATAAAAACCATACATTAATTACATCCCAAATTTATATTGCTCAATACAACATAAAAAAGTAAAATAATAACTAAAACGATCTATTGGCCAAGTATATCAACATCATCTTGTAACATTTTAATGCATCCATCCAGATCTTTAAGTTTCTCCATGATGGGCTCAACAAACTCCACAAGCAGAGCTTGTATCTAATCCAAAGTAGCCCCAGGAGACTATCTCTCAAAGGCGACAGTACTACTAGAAGTTGGATCGGTCGGCATCCCACTAGGTTGTTCTGGTGCAGTCTTTCGCAAGTGCCCCTTGCTCTTGCTGAATGTGATCTTGTTAAGGGGCCCCATCTGTGGTGATCTCCACTCAGTCGTAGACACTATAACCATCAATCAAAGTAGGAAGTTAAATGTCAGCAGTGCAAATGGTAGACTTTCTCCACTGGAATATCGTGACTCCGATCGAATGTGAAGAAAGAAATACAATGCCATATCCATGGGGTCCCCCATGCTATCCGCAACAAAAATCTGGCTCGATCGATCCCGAAATCAGTCTTGTGTTTTTTCGTATCAATGTTATAGCCAACAATCAAATTAAGCATTCTGAAAAATATTATACAATCGGCCTGTCGAATCATCTTGCTCCCATCATATTGAGGACCCAAAAGGTCTCACACTAGCTAATGAACCTGATCATCTTTGAGACCATCATCAGGTAAATCCGCATCCTCACTACCATCCGAATTAGCATCCGACTCTACATTAGGCACTAGCGTTGAGGATGCGGCTGGTGTGTCGGAATCAAATGGTGCAGTCGCTAGTTTAGGTGTAGCCGTTGCAGGATATGCGCCACCCACGTGTGGGATATCAAGGAACTCATCAATAATGCGGGGAGAGAAAGTAATACTCACTCCCCGGACCGCTAAGGTGTATAACAAAGCATCAACGTCATCATCTCCCATGGCACGGTAAAACTCACCGACCATCTCTGGATATGCAGTCTTTTGCTGCTGACAGATCGGTATTCATCCCTGCTCGATGATGATGGACTATATGCTCTGTCCATCTCATGAAAGATCACAGAAGTTACCCAAAATGATCTCCCGCTCGACAAGTATAGGCCTCGTCTCCTGAGCATGAGCTGTTCTACTACTTTGGCTTGTCTGATCTCTTGCACGTTTTCTTCCGCTGGATACCATTAGTATACTATTTAACCACAAGGAAAGTAAGAATAGAATTAATCATAATATTTAAATATATTATTGAAAAATTATACTATATTGAACTGAATTGAAATAATTAGTTCGAACGAAACATATTCTGTTTAAACTAACCATTGTACCGTAACTTCATAGTTCGAACTAGGAAAATCTATTCAAACAGACTGTTCTATTCATTCAAACCGGCAATTTGTGTTCATTTGAACTAATTTATTTTGTTCAAACCGAAATATATCTGTTTGGCAACTATGAGTTCGAACGGACTAGAATCCGTTTGAACGGGAACATGGCAAACAATTATGGCTAAGTCGACTCAACCCCGAATGAAAAAACCCAATCTAGATGTTATCCTTTGTTTAATCTGTAGAAATGGTTAAGGAGTGAAGCCCAGTCATTTCTACCAATTATTTTGGTGTTATTTCTACAGAAAACACCAAAATGAGGGATTTCGGATTCGAAATCCATACCCTTCCAAATACAACCCATTTGAACATAAAACGAAATGATAGATGTAGAGACTTGACCCATACTTCTTAGAAGTTCAAATGTGGGCTTGCTACAGCAGTTGAGTGGTAGATTTTGCAAGGGAGATAAGGGGCGAAATGGTTACTCTCGACGGCTGCTAGTTCGAACTGGAGTGATTTATGGCAATGTATTCGAACTGGGTATATGACGACTGTGAGGTCTCGTTCGAACGGGAAAAATATCCGTTCGAACTGTTATTATACTAATAAATTTTGTTCGAACAGTTATTGAACTCTTATATTTCTAATTATATTACTAATAGTAATATATAATAATAATAATATTACAAAGTACATAAGTAAAAAAAATAATACTAATAATAGTATCATAATACTTTTATTTAATATACTTAGTATATTATTTGTAATATACTTATTCTATTACCTATAACATACTAAGTACTATATATATATTATAACTTATTAATATATATTAATTATATTAACTTGTATAGTTATCATAACATATATATAGTAGCTATATAATTAAGTGTTTATAATATATACTAAGTACTTATTAGTTAGATAGCTACTATAGTTTAAGTATTATATATAGCTACTATAGCGTAAGTATTATATATAGCTACTATATAGCTATAGCTATTATAAATTATGATAACAATACAAGTTAATATAATTAATATATATACAGTACTTATTAGTTATATAGCTACTATATTGTAAGTATTATATATAGTTACTATATAGCTAGAGCTATTATAAGTTATATAACAAGGTAACAAGTATAATATATAGTTACTATTTGAAGTATAATACATATATATATATATATTTTATAGAAGAAGACAGTACCCCAATTTTATAGATTGCCCTTACTTATGGTGGAGGAATACTGTGATAAAAAACAGGACACTTGGGGCTTAACAAAACCTAACCCAAGTATCACAAACAAATGAAAAGTAAAACTTCCGATACAATCTACTAATAAACCAAAAAACAAGTTGTAACAAGAATAAAAAACTACACCTTAACATTAAAACCATGCAACGTGTCTCTTGCGCTGAAAAGAACTATACTATATAACTATTATAAGTTATGATAATTATACTCAAATAAGTTATATAATAATATCACACTAAATATTGTATAAGTACTATATATTAATAAGTACTATATATTAATAATTACTATATATAGTATAAGTATTATATTAACTATTAGATCAAAAGTATATTATTTATTATCAATTATAATATAAAATAATTGCTATAGTGCATATATATATATTATATACTATATAATATTAAAATATTTTATATAATAAATTATTAAAATGATAGGAAATTACTTATAAGTTTAATAATACTATTATTAGTTTGAATCGAATAACGTCCCGTTCGAACGGATTTATCTCGTAGAATGTGTTTGGAGGGAAACTTTGCGTCAAATACTTTGAAGATTCACTTATTTGAACGTGAAAATGCCTCATTCGAACGCATTGGTGGAATTTTGTAACGAAAATTCCCTCTAATCTTCTCTACATTTGAAGAATATGCTAAGGAATATTCTGATTTGTTAGTTTGAATGACACTATTACCTGTTTGAACGTGAATTAAATCATGACAGAATTAGACAACTTTTTGAAATTTTCGTGTTCGAATGCTTAAATGTCCAGTTCGAACGAGGCTTCACAGATTCAAATACCTTAACCTTCAGTTCATTTTCACAATGAACTTGGATTCCTTTGGAGGCAGAGCACGGTTGGACGATTTTTTGTGTGTGAGAGAGTGTTGTGGAGAGAGAGAGGAACAGTCTTAGTGAGAGAGAAGGGATTCTTGAGAGAGAGGGGAGGTTTATAAGAGGTATAAGTTATTTTTTTGCTATTTTTTTTTTTGTATTTCGAGTTTCATTAATGTTAGTTTATTGAATTTGATTTAAGGTTTTCTCATAATGTGTTTTATTCTTATGTAGGTATTGAAGATTCATATTTTGTTTGGATTGCACAAATTTGCAGTAATATTTCTAATTTTTAGATTTTTGATAATTTATAGTTTTTAATTAATTATGTTTAGATTTTTGGTATATTTATGTTTGTACAATCCCATTTAAAATATATCCTACACCAATATGCATCTTTTGAGATTGTGTTTGTCAAATAATTCCTTTGACTAGGCTCATGTGTGCCGTGGATGTTGTGGACTTTAATCGGTTTGGAATTCAACATTTGGTCGTATAGAGAAAGAGAAGACAACTTGGTCTTGGGTGAACAACTAAGTATATAACATGTTACTTTAAAGTTATTTTGTATTTATATTAATTATTTATAATTTTTGAAATGATGAGTTTGAGCTTAATTTTGGATGACAAGAGGATTGATTAATGGTTGAGGAATTGATGTCGAATGCATTTTGGAGGTATAAAGGTTGATGCCATGTATACTATAAGAAGTTTAGTATTACAATAGAGGCACACCAAAATCCATTCCAGGTAATGCCACCAAACGAATGAGAGAAGATTTGTGATATGTTTGAAGATCCTGCTTATCAGGTAATTTCGCTGCTACCTTTTTTTAATAGTATATGATAAATGTATTAAACATTTAGACATAATATTTTTTTAGCAACGGAGTGCTGTGAACAAAACAAATAGATCAAATTTAACGATACACCATCATGCAGGTTCTCGATCTTTTCATCGTTTGTCTAACAAAATGGTAAATTATTCTAGTCTCTGTTAAATATTAACATATAATATACTTTTCTGATTTAAGTTTTAATATAGATTTTCCTTTTCCAAAAAGAAGAAAGTCATGATCTGACTCAATTGTATGCTAAAGCATATAAAAATCGTGATGGTGTTTGGACCAGTCCTGAAGCAGAGGCAAATTATGTAAGTATAAATTTTTTTACTTCCATTGTCTAATAATATTTTTGTTACTTATACTATCTTTAATGTTTTTGCTTTTGTAGGAGAAGATGATATCTCTTAAGGAAACTGTTGCGGATCCATCCGATGCATCATCTGTCAACGACACTCAGATCTTCTCTCAACATCATTATTCTCTTCTCGAGTTAGATCGAATGATGACAAGACTAAAGAGTTGGAGGAAGCAACACTTGAGATAGAATGATTGAGGTACAATAAAAAAGAGTTGTTGATCCGATTAGATCAAGCAGCAGATCTTGAGGCAAGATTAGAAGAGAACATACAGAGGAGACTGGGGATGGAGGTACAAAAAGTTGTGTTTGAATAGTTGTAGTTAATTATATCCCAAAAATCTATACCACCACCACAATCTTAAATTTTATTTTTTCTTTCATTATCTTTCTATTATGATGTTCCCAAACATTTGAACAATTGATGTTTGAATTACAATTTGTGTAATATTAGTATGGTATTTTTAATTAATTAAATTATGTTATGTATAATTAATATTGTTCGACCAGTAAATTACCATTTATAAATCTATTCGAGCAAAAACAGACCCATTAGAACAAAAACTAACCCATTCAAACAACAAACGAGAAATACAGTAAGTACAGACATTCGAACAATAAAATATTTCTTTGAACAACATTAATAAGCAAAACCACATTCGAACAGACAGAATTTCACAAAATAAAATGTTTGTTCGAACAGACATAATTTATGTTCGAACAAAAGTCATTCGAACAAAATTTATTGGTTTGAACACTCCGTTTGTTTGAACAGGATCAAATATGGTTATTAGTTCAAATCAAAATTTTAATTTGTTCGAATGGATGAGTCGGTTGGAACTGAGATATATTTTATT
The DNA here is from genome assembly GCA_029856935.1 of Cyclocarya paliurus. Classification (NCBI taxonomy): domain Eukaryota; kingdom Viridiplantae; phylum Streptophyta; class Magnoliopsida; order Fagales; family Juglandaceae; genus Cyclocarya; species Cyclocarya paliurus. The sequence continues at coordinate 7,908,925 of CM056950.1, forward strand.
CGAACAATGCTTTGAGATGAAATTGTTCGTCTAAAAAAAATTCCGTTGGAATAGTTTCAACTGGTTCTGCCAAATTTCGTCCCTAAAAGTGATTATTTGAATTTCGTCTCCAAAAACCTTTTGAGACTTTTTGAGACAAAATTGAGATGAAAATATTTCATCTCCAAAATCATTTTGGGACAAAATTGGAATTTTTTTAGACAAAAAAAAAACCCAATCTCTTGTAGTGTATATTGAGCAATACTATCAACCAAGGAAAGAAGAGAAGATTAGAAAGCCAAAACAAAAGACAAACTATTTTAACAACCTTTAATCCAGAAAGCAAACTAGCTAGAAGTAAACAACATAAAAACATGTCACAGATTACAAAGCCAAAACAACATAAAAAAATGTCACAACCTTTAATCTAGGGCTCCTAGTGGGGTGGGTGGTGGGGAGGGCCCAACCCCGCCCCTGCTTTCATTTATATATATTATATATATAAACATAAATATATGTTTGTATTTTACAAATGGTGTATATATAAATATATGTTACAATTTCTTAATTAGACTTGTTCATAAAATATGCACGGACAAATTTAAAAACTACATAGTTTAAAAACTAATACACTACAATTTACACAAAATATGCACTAGCAAATTTAAAAATTACATAGTTTTTAAATTATAGTCATATTTACAAAATTTTAATTTATAATTGACTCACTCAAAATTGAGCAGCATAAAGGCTATCTCAAGTGCAGGAGCATATCGTGTAATAATTAGGAATAAATTCCTAAATCGTCTCCTCAGGGAAAGTGCTTAAAAATCAAACTCGTATAAAATGGTAGAAATAGTTACAATGAGAGAATAAAAATAAAAGTGATGAAATGTACAATGAATATGGGAGTGCAATGGAAATGAAATTTTACTAGTCATGGACTAGATTCATGTTGTTGGTTTTGAGTGGATGATTAAAAATAAGAAATTAGAATGCAAGACAGGAAATTAAATTTGCTGAAAATTAAATCACTGAAATGTAAAGGAACAATAAAATTAAAGGACATAAAAGTAAATTGTAAAAATTAAAGGTGCAGGAAAATTAAATGACATAAATTTAAATTGCAGGAAATTAAAAGTGCGAGAAAATTAAATGACATAAATTTAAATTGCAAGAAATTAAAAATGCGAGAAAATTAAATGACAGTAATTTAAATTGCAGAAAATTAAAAGTGCGAGGAAATTAAATGACAGTAATTTAAATTGCAGGAAATTAAAAGTGCGAGGAAATTAAATGACAGTAATTCGAAATTAAATAAAAACATGAATTGTAAGGAATAAATTTGATGTTTGGAAATGGAGACTGCGTTCTCCAACCCAAAAATCTGAACTTCCAATTAAAGTAAACTCAAAAAAAATAAAATGGACTCTCAACATTTATCAAAGAGGACTGAAAATTTACTCACTAAACAAACTCAAAACTGGAAATAAAGACTTACAAAAATAAAATTTACTGAGCCATAAATTAAAACTGACTGATGAATAAATTACACGAAATTAAAAACTGAACTCAGAAAAAATCAAAACTGACTACAAAAACTCACTCACTATTTTTTTTCTGAACTCTAACTCTAATTTCACACTAAAATCTCTCTAACTCTAACCTCTAACTCTAACCACTGACTACTGACTCTCACACTCTCTCCAGTCCATCTACAAGCTCTTATATAGGCATCCAAAGTATGTGCTTAGCTGCCCCGTGTATGTGATCTCGTCCCCACTGAGAAAAATATTCCGTTTGTCACTGGCCCTTGCGTCTGTCTTGTTTCCCACATGCAGAAGAAAAACTTTCGGCCTCTTTCCAGTTCACTGTCCGCAAATCCTCTTTGTTGTCCAGACGCAGTTGTTTATTTATTTATTCTTTCCTTTCTTCAACTCGCACCGAAAGCAACTTTTCATTTTTTTTTCTTCTTTTCCTCTGCGTTGCTGCGTTCTTCTTCCTGTCTGAACCCTTTGTGAGTTGGCCACTATGTGCGTGCGTATGTCTTCCGTTCTCATTTCTTTTCTTTTTCTTCATTTCCTTTTTTTTTTCTTCTTCCATCTTCCGTGCGTGATTTTGCTTTCGGTGTGAGTTCTTTTTTTTTTTTTTTTTTTCATCTTTGTTTTCTTTGTATCTCTTTGTTCCTGCAGGTCTTCAAGCTGCTGCGTGACCCGTGCATCTTCGTGTATCTCCGTGAGCGAGCTGGGTCAACTGCAACCGAGGAGGTGATGAGGATGGCTCAAGGCGGTGCTCGAAATGGCTAAGGTGATGGGCACGTGTAACGACCCGATCCTATATTATTAGGGATTAATTAGGGATAATTTTATTAGGCTCAATAAATGAGTTTAAGCCTATAAAAGAATTTATCAAACATATTATTTTTTTATTTAACTTAGAATTAAGCCTCCATTACTATTATTATTATTATTATTATTATTATTATTATTATTATTATTATTATTATTATTATTAATATTGTTATTTCTATTATTATTATTATTATTATTAGTATTTTATCATGAACATATTTTTTTTTGTTTTAAGCACAAGAATTTTAGTTTTTTTTGAATTTAAACATTAATTCTCCCTATCTCCACCCATAAGCCTCATCCTTATCCTCTAATTAATAACTCCAAATCCTATTAGGAAACCAAACTCTCAACTCCAAATTAGGAAACCAAACCCTCAACTCCGAATCCTATTAGGAAACCAAACCCTCAACTCCAAATCCTATTAGGAAACCAAACTCTCAATTTCAAACCCTATCCCATCTCCTTATGGTCACAATACCCTTCTCCTTGCCTATAAAACCCACCCCTAGCCGAGACCTCCAGAAGAAAACATAAGAAACCACAACCACCGCCAGCCTCCTCTCTCTCTCTCTCCCTCTCTCGGCGTCGCACCACCCAGCCCAGTAAACCAGCCGCGTCGCCTCACTCCTAGCCACCCAGAGCCACCGTCGTCTCGTCCAGCCAACCCCCGTCACGTATCCTTCGGTGACGAGTTACAAAATGAGATTCAGGAAGTAACGCTGCAAGGTAAGTAGCATGATCATACCCTTACACGTATGTATGGTAAAACGGCACTTTTATAAAAATATTATGCATGTTTGCCCTTTATTGGAAGCTCCTTTTTACGTACCCAAGACATGATAAAAATATGAAAATCCATGATTTTATGTAAATAATTATGCATCAAGTTATTTATGAAAATTCATGATTTTATGAAAAGAGTTATGCATCAAAAGATTTATAAAAAGTTATGATTTTATATGAGAGTTATGCATTAAAATAATTTATGAAAAGCCATGCATGATTTTATGTGAAGATTTATGCATTAAAGTATTTATGAGAAATCATGATTTTATGTGAGAAGTCATGCATCACGACATGTTATGAAAGAATGCGATTTCATTTGAAATCTATGATATGATATGACAAGATATGACAAGTATGAAGGTGATTTCTTTTGAAATCTATGATATGACAAGATATGACAAGTATGAATGTGATTTCTTTTGAAATCTATGATATGACAAGTATTCAAGTATGATTATGATGAAATAAGAATGATAAGATACGTAACGGCCTATGCTATGATATGAAGACGGTACCTATGTTATGGGCATATTGCATTGCCAGGTCGTACATGCTGGTAGTGCACCCAGTATGTCTTCCTTATGTATGGATTCCACAACCCGCGGCCACGGGCGGAATCGGAATTTATTTAGATTCGCTAACCCTAACTCACGGGGGTCAACAGTGGGTAACGACCTATGACAAGTGAAAGATAAGCTCATGTTCATGTTCATGTTATTTACGTATATATTTATAAGTAAGCACGTTTTTCAAGAAACCTTATGTTTATTATGTTTACTGTATGATGTGTGCTTATTGAGTATTCGACTCATTTTAGTTTGTTTTCATGTTTTTAAACCACCCCAGGTGATGAAATTTATGAAGATGAGACTGCAGGACAGGACTTGACCCCGGGAGGCGAGACAGAGGCCTAGACAGATTATGATATGATTAGCTTTTATGGTTTAAGATTTAAGTAAATTATTTTGATAAGCACATGAGACTTCCGTATATTTTTTTAAATAAGTGCTTCCGCAAACTCTATGTTGGATTTTAAGTATTAATTAAATTATATTTTATTTATGGAATCTTTTGCATCTGACTCGTTGTTAAAAGGAAAAAGTTTTAGTCAAGTTCAGTAGTAGCACACTGGCTCTCCGAAAAATTCTAAAATGTCTTTATTGGGGAGCGGGGTGTTACAGCACGGCTGCTTTATGTGCTACTGGACGAGACTGGGCGGTGGAGACGGGGCTGGTTGACGCTGTGCATGGCGATGCAATCGTGAGGTTGAAGATGGTGATGCTGCCGTAGCTCGGTGGTTTTGTGGAGTGTTGCTGCCGAACTCCGTGGAGAAGTGATCTTCGGCATCTTCTGTTGTTGCTGGCGGCTGCAGGTACGTCGCTGCAGGACGTCCATGGTGATGGTGCAGCGAAGCTGAAGGTTGAAGATGACACGACGTGAAGTTGCTGGCCGTGAGGTTTCTGGACAAGGCGAGGCGGTTCATGGCCATGTTCATGGTGTTTCTGTGGTCGTGTGGAGTGTATAGGACGGCTCACGGTGGTGGCTCGAAGCTGGTAGAACTGTAGCTCGAGGTGCAGGTCGCGAGGTTGAAGACAAGGCGAACGACATGTCGTTTATGTCAAACGACATGTCGTTTAGGACCTGTAAAAAATAAAAAATAAAAATAAAAATAAATAAATAATAAATAAATAAAACAAAACAAATAATAAATAATATATAGTCAAAGAAACAAAAAAAAAAATAGACAAAAAAAATAAAATAAATAAATAATTATAAATAAAATAAAACAAGACTAAATATTAAAAATATGTTGTGCATGGAGAAAATATTACAAAATTAAATCGCAAGTTATAAAATTAAGCATAAGCTATGCTTTTAATCAATTTATATCACAACTTGGATTTATGCCTCTTAATCAATTTTTTCATTTAAAACCAATGATAAAATAATAAAACAATTAAAAATATATTGGTTTTACATGTATAAAATGTGCAATAATGCAGCTCAATCACACCCCCCAACTAGCATTTTGCTAGTCTCTGAGCAAAATAGTGAAAATTAATTGAGATGAATATTGCATAAAGCTCGAAATTCAAACAAAAGCAATCAACCATAATAATGAATTCTCACAAATGCAACACATGACTATCAACCCCCGGAAGCTATATTCACCAAGACTGTCTCAACAATTTTTCACAAAGAATTGGAAAAAATATCTTTGAACACAGATGTGTGTATATAGACTGTGTGTTCTTCATTACTAGCCAGGATTTGTCTCAGGATTTTTCAACTTTAAGATTAATCATTGCTGATTCTAACTACCTCAAAACTCAAGGGACTAGCAGTTTTCACGCCAACTCTGTTTAAAGGTTGAATACCCAACCCCCAAAGTTTGGGTAACTGTTTCTAGCCATTTTTTTAGGAAAGCTTCATACGCTTCATCCTTTATTACACATTTTTTTTTAGAGACAGATTTAAAACAGTGGGGAATCGAACCTAGGACCGTGCGCCTAACCCACACATTCCCAAGTTTGCCCTTACCACTCAGGCAAATCCGTGATGTTTTTTTTTTAAAGGCTTGGTAGTCCTGCAGTTTACTTCTCCTGTGTTAAATTAGTGAGCAGTAATAAAGAACACTGTAAGTATGTGCAAAATGTCCTTTAAGATCTTCCCTTCATTATATATAAGCCATGCCAAGTTTATCTCAATAAATATAGCATCCCGGTGTTTCAAATCACATATCAAACAAAATATGATGCATCAGGAATTATGTTCTATGCTCAGGTTTGAAAATAAATCTTCACAAAATTAATTCTGCTCAACTACTCCACCAAGATGCTCAAATTTATTTTTTATTTTTATTTTTTTATTTTTTATTTGTTGATAGAATAAAAGTGCATATCACATTAAGGCAAAAATTGTGTAATCCAATGCATACATACTAATAAAGAAAAGATGAGCAATAAAAGAAAAATTAACACAGAAAATAAAGAAAGAGAAACAATCAACAAACAACAACTTAGAAAATAAACAATTATGTAATCCATCATACACACGTAAAAAAAAATACGAACAACAACATAGAAACTAAACAAAGAGAGACAAAGAAATAACACAAAATAAACAACAAGACGCAATAACAGGAACAGTATTTAAGTAAGTATGAGAGTAGAGAAAACTTCCTGGATCAGTGAGAAATGCTTTGGGGTGAAAACTTTTCTTGCAAAAATTTTTTTATGCACTCCATTCCAACCAAGTGTTTAAGTGTTCTCAGCAATGGAACACTCAAGTTGGATCAAGTTTGAAACAGAGATGATCTGCCAACTGAGTCAAATGAGCGTTCATTCAATTGCAGTAAAACCTGGAATTTAATAAGTGTCAGAAATCCCGGGTTCCGACAGCTGCCGTAAGTCACGGAGCCCTGGATCTCGTGCAATGGAACCGTTACGACAAACACTTTAAGCCTCAAGCTCTGTCCTGGGTCCAGATCATGCTGTAAATTGCAAACGGACAATTGCTTTATGGTCTCGAGCTTTACTCCGGGTCCTGCCTGAATCAATTTTTGCTGAGCCTTTGAATGCTTTGGGCCTCTATATAAGGGACCATCTCCACCCTCTCGAAACACATAACAATCTCTACATCTCTCGTATATTATTATTATTATTATTATTATTGTTTTCTTTCTTTTCTTTTCTCTTACTTCTCACAGCTTCTCTCATTTTCTTCAAATGGCTGAGCAGCATTCTGTCAATAATATCCCTGATTTGAATCAGGTACCAATTACGCCTCAACAATTAAACTTTTGTCCTGATGCCATCAACACCATGGTTGGGGCAGAGATATATTTTCCTACCCGGTCCGATGCCGAAGTTGTTTCAGGATCGAGAATGCTCGGTGCCCAATATGCTGCTTCTATTACAACCATATCCTGGAGGTTACTGTTACGAGTGAGTGAAACTGATCAACTTAAATCTCAAATTTCTAAATTGCAGCAAAAACTTGTTAATAAACGCAGAAAAAATAAAATATTAAGACAAGAAAATAAGCAATTAAAAAAATGTGCGGACTGGTATGCTCAAAACCTGCAACCACGAATAACGGAGCTGGAACAAGAGAAGGAACAAATACTCAGCCAACATCAGCAATTAACAGCAGAGGTCCAGCGTTTACAAGAAACAGGAAGTCAGTCTGCTGTTTAATCTTTGCTTGCTTATTATAAAACTTGTTTTGTTCTTTATTTCCAACTCTATAAAATTAGTCTTGAGCATTAAAGCCAATTTTTTTTTTTATTTTATTTTATGAAACAAAATCAGAAAAAGAAAAGACTCATTCAAAAACGGGTTTTCTAAGACTCAATATCCCTAAAGAAATACCGTCAAACAAATGGGATAACTGGCAAGATAACTACTCTGCCAAAGCGGACACTTGTGATCATTGTGCTATCGCATGTCGGTATCACTTCATCATGCCAGGAAATCCTGAACGCTGACATGATATTTTTTTTTTTAAGCCGCAAAGTGGGTAGACAAATGCAAGTCCATTTTTTACAGAATGCAATTTCCTCCCCCCAACTGAACAATGCAGTGTCCTCACTGTTTAACGAAGAAGAAAATCAATGCAAAGAGAAAATAATGCAAAACGGAAGAGAGAAAAATTAATAAATAAACAACCATCCAACACAAGAAATAAACATAAATAAATAAATAAACAAATAAACAGCACTAAAAAATCACAAGGTGTCTGGACAAGAAAAGTTTCACCTGGATCGTACATTGGAATAAAAGGTTTAAGGCGCTGACCATTCACAGTGAAAGGGGTACCTTCATTATTAGGATTTTGAATGTCCACCGCCCCATGAGAATGAATTTTTGTTACAACATAGGGACCATTCCAACGAGATTTCAATTTATCAGGAAAAATATGTAAACTAGAGTTGTAAAGAAGTACTTCCTGGCCGATTGTGTATTGTTTGGAATGAATTTTCTTATCATGCACATTTTTCATTCTTTCTTTTGCTAGTTGGGCATTATCATAAGCATCTCGACGAGCTTCATCCAATTCGCTGATCTGTAATTTTCTCAACCCTGAAGCTTCATCAAGTGACATGTTAACATGTTTTATTGCCCAAAGAGCTCGATGCTGAATATCAACAGGTAAATGACAAGCTTTACCATAGACTAATTGATAAGGGGACATCCCTATATTAGTTTTAAAAGCTGTCCTATGAGCCCACAAAGTATCAAGAAGTTTGACTGACCAGTCTTTCCTGTTAGGATTGACAGTTTTCTCCAAAATTATTTTGATTTCTCTGTTTGCCAATTCAGCTTGCCCATTTGTTTGGGGGTGATAAGGGGTAGAAACTCGGTGTGTGATACCATATTTCTTCATGAGTGTAGAAAATGGTTTGTTGCAAAAATGAGAACCCCTATCACTAATGATAACTTTGGGCATGCCAAAGCGAGCAAATAGAGTTTGCAAAAATTTTAGGACAACACGATGGTCATTAGTTTTGCAAGCGACAGCCTCTACCCATTTTGAAACATAATCCACAGCTAATAAAATATATGTGTTTCCAAAGGAAACCGGGAAAGGTCCCATGAAGTCTATTCCCCAACAATAAAAAATTTCTAAAGTGAGAATAGGGGAAAGAGACATCATATTTCTTTTACTAATGGACCCCAATTTTTGACAAGGCTCACAAGCCTTACAAAAATTGTAAGCATCTTTAAATATGGAAGGCCAGTAGAAACCACTTTGCAAAATTTTAGCAATAGTTTTCTTTGCTGAAAAATGACCACCACATGCACCCATATGACAAAATCTCAGTACAGAAGAAAACTCATTATCAGGAATGCATCTTCGAATCATTTGGTCTGAACAGTATTTAAAAAGGTATGGGTCATCAAAGTAAAAATGTCTTACCTCTGAGAGGAATCGGCGCTTATCTTGGATGGACCATTCAAAAGGCATTTGTTCAGTCACCAAATAGTTGACTATGTCAGCAAACCAGGGAGCTTTTTGAATTGCAAATAACTGCTCATCCGGAAAACTATCATCAAGAGGAATGATGACTTTTGAGGTGGAGGATGGTGGTAATCTGGAGAGGTGGTCAGCCACCACATTTTTGACTCCTTTCTTGTCTTTTATGGTGATGTTGAACTCTTGGAGCAAAAGAATCCAACGAATTAACCTGGGCTTGGCATCCTTCTTTGCCAACAAATACTTGAGAGCAGAATGGTCAGTAAAAATGATAACAGGAGACCAATAATGTAAGAACAGAATTTATCTAAGGCAAACACAATAGCTAGCAACTCCTTCTCTGTGGTGGTATAATTTTTTTGTGCATCATTTAAAGTCCAACTTGCATAATATATGACCGAAGGCTTGTTGTCTACTCTTTGGCCAAGAACGGCACCAAGAGCAAAGTCACTAGCTTCGGTCATAATTTCAAATGGCAGGTCCCACCGAGGAGATTGCATGATTGGGGCAACTGTTAAGTGTTCCTTCAAAGTCTCAAAGGCTTGTTGGCACTCATTAGTCCAAACAAAAGTAGTATCATTTTGCAATAAGGTACATAGTGGTTTTGCAATTGTACTAAAGCCCTGAATGAAACGCCGATAGAAGCCAGCATGGCCAAGAAAAGAATGAATGTACTTCACTGTCTTAGGAATAGGTAGTTGAGATATCAATTCTATCTTGGCTTTGTCGACTTCTATGCCGTGTTTAGAAACCAAATGTCCGAGTACCAAACCACTAGTTACCATAAACTGGCATTTCTCCCAATTTAACAACAGATTTTTCTCCTCACATCTTTTTAAAACAGCAGCAAGATTTTTTAAACAGACATCAAAAGATTTTCCAAACACAGAAAAATCATCCATAAAAACCTCACACATGTCATCAAGCATGTCAGAAAAAATGCTCATCATACAGCGTTGAAAAGTAGCAGGTGCATTGCATAAACCAAATGACATTCTTCTAAAGGCAAAAGTACCAAAGGGGCAAGTGAAGGTTGTCTTCTCTTGATCCTCTGGTGCTATGGCAATTTGATAATAGCTAGAAAATCCATCCAGAAAGCAATAAAAGGAATTACCAGTCATTTTTTATAAAATTTGATCTAGGAAGGGTAATGGGAAATGATCTTTTCGACTAACCAAATTCAATTTTCGGTGGTCGATACACATTCTCCATCCCGTTACCTTCCTAGTTGGAATCAATTCACCATTGGCATTTTCAATAACAGTTAAACCAGATTTTTTTTTGGACTACCTGTGTTGGACTTACCCACTTGCTATCGGAGATAGGATAGATGATGCCCACAGCTAGCAATTTTAGTACCTCTTGCTTTACCACCTCCTTCATGGTGGGATTCAACCTTCGTTGTGCATCACGAGTTGGTCTCGCATCTTCTTCCAGAAAAATGTTATGGGTGCATATTGAAGGATCAATGCCCTTGATGTCTGCGATAGTCCACCCTATCGCTCCTCGATGTTGTCTCAGCACTACTTGTAATTCGGCTTCCTGCTTTGAAGTGAGTTGAGAAGAAATGACTACCGGAAACGTGCCCTCAGCTGGGCCCAAAAAAGTGTATTTCAAGTCCTTGGGTAGTGGTTTCAACTCCAATGTGGGGACTTCTTCTTTTGATGTCTTCATGACTTCTGGTAGATTAAGAGCCTCAAAGACTGGCCTACGCCAACTGCTCATGTAACTCATATTTGATAACTGAGAAGACCTGTCTGCTTCTGTTAATCGTTCCTCTGAATTTGCCAACTCTAATGACAAAGGAATTGTCTCAAGAGTCTCAGATTGCTCTTGTGGGTCATCTCCAAATATATTCTCAGAATCAAATGCTGATAACAGTTTTGAAATATCGAAATCATATCCCATATCAACTGCATGTACTTCTGAATCATCGTATCCACTAGGCATTTTGCAGGAGTTGAACACATTCATTTCCAATGTCATATTGCCGAATGTGAGCTTCAGTACTCCACTTCGACAATTAATCAATGCATTGGAGGTAGTAAGAAATGGACGCCTAAGGATGACAGGTGCATGGTAAATGGGGGAGGTTGGTTGCTGCATATCCAGTACTACAAAATCTACTGAGTAGTAAAATTTGTCTACCTGAACCAACACATCTTCCACAATACCCTTTGGCACCTTGACTGATCTATCAGCCAACTGTAGCATGATGGAGGTCTTTTTCATCTCTCCCAATCCCAGCTGCTCATATAACGAGAATGGCAGAAAGTTCACACTGCTCCCTAAGTCAAGTAGAGCTCTCCCAATGCGTGACTCGCCAATCATAATGGAAATGTTGGGAGAGCCGGGATCACCGTACTTTTGCAGAGTCTCGTTCATTATCAATGCGCTGACTTGTTCCGTTAGGAAAGCTTTCTTCTTTATATCCAGCTTCCTCTTCACTGTGCACAAGTCGTTCAGAAATTTTGCATATGAAGGAACTTGTTGTATGGCATCCAAGAGTATAATATTAATCTTCACTTGCTTGAAGATTTCATGGATCTCCGTGTGGTATTTATTCTTTTGGCTAGCTGCTAATCTCTGAGGGTAGGGAACCACGGGTTGGTACCCCTTACTTGATTCAGCCTCTGCAATTACAAGCTCTTTAGATTCTGGTCTCACCATCTTTGGTTCTTTTTCAGCTTCTTCAGGCTTTGTTACATTTTTAGGAGTAGGAACAGCTTCTTGTTTATCCACGGTCATCTCCGGTTGGGGAACTTCTTTTCCACTTCTCAGAGTAAGGACGGCCTTCTCTGTCTCAATAGCATCTTCTGAGACATTATGTACCTGATGTGGTTGTTGCCTGTACACTTGAGGATTGGGTTGAGGCTGTGCTGGGAACTTCCCTTTCTCCAGAGTGCTCAGTGCTATGTTCATCTTATTCATGGTGCCTCGCAATTCATTTATGGCCTGAGTGTTTTGATTGTTTGTGGTGGCCTGAATCTGCATGAATTGCTGAAGTGTATTGGCCATCTGTGCCATACTTTCATCTAAAGATTTTTTTGCAGGTGGTTGTGGCTGAGAACTTTGTGCAGCTACATGAGGTTGAGATCCTGGAAGTGCTGCAAAAGGATAGCTTTGAGGATTTTGATATGGTTGCTGCTAGGGCTGGGGAGCAATCTGATGAAATGACTGCTGGGGTTGAGGAACAATCTGATGAAATGGCTGCTGAGGCTGAGGAACAGCTTGATGAAATGGTTGGTGGGAAGAGGAAGGGGATCGGCCAGGCTGATCATTTCTCCATGAGAAATTTGGATGATTCCTCCACCCAGGATTATATGTATTTGAGAAAGGTTGATTTTGTGTTCTGTTGACCGAGTTAGCTGATTGCATCTGTTCTGGTTCATTCTCCTGAATTACGGGCATGATTGGGCAGTCTTGAGTCTTGTGATTTGAATCAGCGCATAAAGAGCACGCCTCTACAGCTTTTACGGCCTTCACTTTTTCCGTCTCCATGACCTCCAATCTTTTGGTTAATGCAGCTATTCGGGCTTGAACATCAGTGTCCTCTTTTATCTCATATTTGCCTCCACCAGTAATGGTTCTTAGTGGTTGTGGTGTCAATGAAACTCGATCAGTCCGAGTGTTCCATTGTAGGGCACTCTCAGCAAGATAGTCAAAAAATGATAGTGCTTCGTCAGGTTCTTTGCTAAAGAATTCTCCGTTGCACATGGTTTGGACAAATTGCTTGCATTCTGGAGAGAGACTGGTGTAAAAATAATTCACCAGTCTCCAGGATTCAAAACCGTGATGTGGGCAGATGTTCATCAAATCCTTAAACCTTTCCCAGCTGATATGGAAAGTTTCGTCAGGCTTTTGGTTGAATTGACTGATTTTTTCTTGTAATGATTGAGTTCTTTGAAAAGAGAAAAATTTCTTTAAAAATTCACATTGCATATCAGACCAGCTAGAAATAGAATTAGACCTCAAAGAGTTAAACCAAATTTTTGCTTTGTCCTTTAGAGAGAAAGGAAACAATTGAAGCCTAATGTTTTTATCAGTATTGGTCCTGTTGATGAAAGTGGTGCAAGCCAACTCAAAATCTGTCAGATGTTGGTAGGGACTTTCAGAATCCATCCCGTGGAACTGAGGTATTATTGACATCATGCCCTGCTTTATGGAAAAATTAGGTGCATCATTAGGTAACAACATGCATGAAGGTGTAGTGGTGCGAGTGAGTTGCAAATATTCTTTAAGAGTGCGTGGTGCAGGCGCAGCCATGGCTTGTTCGGTTTCAGAGTTGTCGCTTGTAGAGGAGACAAGAAGGGTGTCTGTCTCTAAGCAGTGTAAACTACTATTGGTGCTTGATGCAACTCTACACAATCTATTTGAACTGTCTCTCTCCCAATACATGAAATATCAGTCCAAAATAGAAAAGAGAAGATCCAAGCAACTTTGTAGTAGGTGAATTTTTTGTAATTAATTTTTTAAAAAAAAAATAAAAGAAATAAAGATAAAGATGAAAATCACGAGTTTAAATTTACGACAAGCATCTTTCCCCGGCAACGGCGCCAAAAACTTGACTCACTCAAAATTGAGCAGCACAAAGGCTATCCCAAGTGCAGTCGTGTAATAATTAGGAATAAATTCCTAGATCGTCTCCTCAGGAAAAGTGCTTAAAAATCAAACTCATATAAAAAGGTGGAAATAGTTACAATGAGAGAATAAAAATAAAAGTGATGAAATGTACAATGAATATGGGAGTGCAATGGAATTGAAATTTTACTAGTCATGGACTAGATTCATGTTGTTGGTTTTGAGTGGATGATTAAAAATAATAAATTAGAATGCAAGACAGGAAATTAAATTTGCTGAAAATTAAATCACTGAAATGTAAAGGAATAATAAAATTAAATGACATAAAAGTAAATTACAAAAATTAAAGGTGCAGGAAAATTAAATGACATAAATTTAAATTGCAGGAAATTAAAAGTGCGAGAAAATTAAATGACATAAATTTAAATCGTAAGAAATTAAAAATGCGAGAAAATTAAATGACAGTAATTTAAATTGCAGGAAATTAAAAGTGCGAGGAAATTAAATGACAGTAATTCGAAATTAAATAAAAATATAAATTGTAAGGAATAAACTTGATGTTTGGAAATGGAGACTGCGTTCTCCAACCCAAAAATCTGAACTTCCAATTAAAGTAAACTCAAAAAAAAAAAACGGACTCTCAACATTTATCAAAGAGGACTGAAAATTTACTCACTAAACAAACTCAAAATTGGAAATAAAGACTTACAAAAATAAAATTTACTGAGCCATAAATTAAAACTGACTGATGAATAAATTACACGAAATTAAAAACTGAACTCAGAAAAAATAAAAACTGACTACAAAAACTCACTCACTATTTTTTTTTCTGAACTCTAGCTCTAATTTCACACTAAAATCTCTCTAACTTTAACCACTGACTACTGACTCTCACACCCTCTCCAGTACATCTACAAGCTCTTATATAGGCATCCAAAGTATGTGCTTAGCTGCCCCGTGTATGTGATCTCATCCCCACTGAGAAAAATATTCCGTTTGTTGCTGGCCCTTGCGTCTGTCTTGTTTCCCACATGCAGAAGAAAAACTTTCGGCCTCTTTCTAGTTCACTGTCCGCAAATCCTCTTTGTTGTCCAGACGCACTTGTTTATTTATTTATTCTTTCCTTTCTTCAGTTCGCACCGAAAGCAACTTTTCATTTTTTTTTCTTCTTTTCCTTTGCGTTGCTGCGTTCTTCTTCCTGTCCGAACCCTTTGTAAGTTGGCCACTATGTGCGTGCGTATGTCTTCCGTTCTCATTTCTTTTCTTTTTGTTCATTTCCTTTTTGTTTTTCTTCTTCCATCTTCCGTGCATGATTTTGCTTTCGGTGGGAGTTCCTTTTTTTTTTTTTTCATCTTTGTTTTCTTTGTATCTCTTTCTTCCTGCAGGTCTTCAAGCTGCTGCGTGACCCGTGCATCTTCGTGTATCTCCGTGAGCGAGCTGGGTCAACTGCAACTGAGGAGGTGATGAGGATGGCTCACGGCGGTGCTCGAAATGGCTAAGGTGATGGGCACGGCTGCTTTATGTGCTACTGGACGAGACTGGGCGGTGGAGACGGGGCTGGTTGACGCTGTGCATGGCGATGCGATCGTGAGGTTGAAGATGGTGATGCTGTCGTAGCTCGGTGGTTTTGTGGAGTGTTGCTACCGAACTCCGTGGAGAAGTGATCTTCGGCATCTTTTGTTGTTGTTGGCGGCTGCAGGTGCGTCGCTGCAGGACGTCCATGGTGATGGTGCAGCGAAGCCGAAGGTTGAAGATGACACGACGTGAAGTTGCTGGCCGTGAGGTTTCTGGACAAGGCGAGGCGGTTCATGGCCGTGTTCATGGTGTTTTTATGGTCGTGCGAAGTGTATAGGACGGCTCACGGTGGTGGCTCGAAGCTGGCAGAATTGTAGCTCGAGGTGCAGGTCGCGAGGTTGAAGACGAGACGAACGACATGTCGTTTTTGTCAAACGACATGTCGTTTTTGTCAAACGACATGTCGTTTAGGCAACGTGTGTTACGACCGTCTCTGGAAAACGACATGTCGTTTAGGACCTGTAAAAAATAAAAAATAAAAATAAATAAAAATAAATAAATAAAAATAAATAAATAAAACAAAACAAATAATAAATAATATATAGTCAAAGAAACAATAAAATAAAATAAAATTAGACAAATAAAATAAAATAAAATAAATAATTATAAATAAAATAAAACTAGACTAAATATTAAAAATGTGTTGTGCATGGAGAAAATATTACAAAATTAAATCGCAAGTTAGAAAATTAAGCATAAGCTATGCTTTTAATCAATTTATATCACAACTTGGATTTATGCCTCTTAATCAATTTTTCCATCTAAAACCAATGATAAAATAATAAAACAATTAAAAATATATTGGTTTTACATGTATAAAATGTGCAATAATGCAGCTCAATCAATAATTTGGGTCTAAAAATATAGTTTTAATTACTTTTGGGTTTATAAATAATTTTTAAACCAAGTAAAATGTAGTGTTTTTTTTAAGTAGACTGAGGGGGGGCGGATTGGGAATCAGCCCCGCACCCCGCCCCTGCATCCCGGGGGTGGGGGACGGGGGTGAAAACCTGACCCCCCCACCCCATGCGGGGAAGGGGTGGCCTCGCCCCGTTGGGGGCGGGTAGATGGAGTCTCTTCCCATAGAGTTAATCCTCGATCTACATCTTTCAGTACTCAAAATTAATGTCGTCGAACTTCTTAATCCAGGGTACTTTCACTTAATCTCTGGTCATCGCTCTCCTTCAGATCCAACCTTGGTTCTTGATACCAGTTATTGTGCAAAACACACACACACACCAACAATGGAAAACTAAACTAAAAGCAAGCACGATCAAGCACACGACACACAATATACGTGGTTCGGCAAATTGCGTACGTCTACATAACTACAAAAATCTTATTAACCAGAGGAGTTTACAATCACTCAATCTCAACTCGTACTCTCTAAGGCTATTTTTGCTCTCTCACACAAAATGCACTTATTTAACAATTATTCTCTCTCAAAATATGCTGAAAGTCCTACAAAACAAGTCAAATATAA
Organism: Cyclocarya paliurus; assembly: GCA_029856935.1. NCBI lineage: Eukaryota > Viridiplantae > Streptophyta > Magnoliopsida > Fagales > Juglandaceae > Cyclocarya > Cyclocarya paliurus. The sequence goes on from CM056950.1 coordinate 7,925,662, forward strand.
CATATTTATAGTAGACGGCACTAGAAACCCTTATATGGCAAAAATTACGTTCTTTACCCGAGCGGCATGTCGAGTGCGCCTCGAGCGAACAACCAATGAACATTGGCTCGAGCGTGGCTCGCGGGAACACTAGGGTTTGTGTCTCGCTCAAGCCCACTGTCGCTCGAGACTCGAGCGAACTCACAGGTTGAGCTTCACTCGAGCCCACTGTCGAGCGTTGCTTGAGCAAACTCATGAGTTGAGCTTCGCTCGAGCGTCATGTCTAGTGACATTGAACAATGTTTTGCTCATAGACCAGTCTCCACATGCAATCCAACATTTCCTACGTCTGAGATTAGTTTGAAATGGTACGCAAAAATGATTCTTATAAACCCTTTTTGAAAAGGTTCAACCTAGAGGTGCTAGAGATTAACATAGTTGCATGCACACACTGATTTATTGGCTAAAAGAGTTATAATTCATTCAACCTTTAGTGCATGGGGGCGTACGTGTAATTTGGGTATACACAAATATTATGAAATAATAATAAGCATGATCATGATGTCCAATCACTAGCACACAGGAGCATGAACTACACTTGGGTATCCTCTTTTTTGGACTATTCATCCAAGTTCCAACTTAGGAATCCGGTATTCCTGAACCGGGTTAGCCCGTGTCAAACCCGGGCCAGAATCCAGATTGAAACTGGTTTTTAAAAACCCAGAACTTGGATTCTAGGTTGCACCCTTTTTTTAAAGTCAAAGCCTACATGCCATAAATATTTTTTTATGAAAAAAATGTTGAGGCAGCAGTCAAACTCTATTTATTTAATTTTTTAAATCAAAGCCTACATGTTCCTTGACCACTAGTAAAAAGCCACATGGAGAAGAGAGGAAAAAAAATCATAAAATTGATAATTCATTGGACATAACAGGCCTACTCCGTGCAAAGACTAGAGTGGTAAGAGCCTGAAAATTGAGGAGGCATCCATTGAGCACAAACCTGATCATTGTACAAGAGAAGCTACAACAAGGCAACATATATAGATATAGATATGCTTCCATGTGATTTTCTTTGTTTCAGTGTAGTTTCAATGACACTCATTTGATACATTCCTTTTCCTTTACAGGGTCAAAATCCAAGAGTTAGAAAAATTGTGACCTCCTTGAAGTTGGAAAGCGTTGGCTATATGGTAAAGAATATTCAATATCTATATGTAGTCCTGAAAGGAGTCTTCCTTTTGGGTTGAAAGTGAAAATGATATATAGACGTGAGTGCAAATTAAAAAATAAAAACCATATATAAAATGCATAATATACATTTTCCTTTTAAATTTATGTCCATTTAGTTGTTAGAAAATTCAAACATTCAAACGGAAAAAAAGGGGTCAAATTATAAACAGGCCTACCTCTTTTTCTTGGCATGCAATTAATGCTATGACATGCATGATATTATAAACTTGTATACTTTCTTTTCAACTCTCGAACAAACTGTAACAACCCGACCCTAAGATTAGGATAAGTTTTATGTATTTTTTTTTATAAACTATAAATATTTTATTGTTATTATTATTATCATTATCATTATTATTATTATTATTATTATTATTATTATTATTATTATTATTATTATTATTATTATTATTATTATTATTATCAGATTTTATAGGATTATAATTTTAGAGTTTTACCAACATTAAAATTCATAAACCTATACTCTCGGTTCCACTCACACTCACATGCACATCACGTATGCCTCTTCTCCTCGTTTCTTTCTACCTTTACTGAAGTATTTATCTCTTAGTCGAATAGGTTTCCTAATGGGAAACCAAACTCTCAACTCCAAATCCTATCCCATCTCCTTATGGTCACAATACCCTTCTCCTTCCCTATAAAACCCACCCCTGGCCGAGACCTCTAGAAGAAAACATAAGAAACCATAGCCACCGTGGCAAGCTTCTTCAAACCGAGAACTCAACTCCCTCTTGCACACGTCCCATGCAAACAGAATTTTTTTTCCTCATCAATCTAAGGTTGTCGTCAACCCCCTTGTGCCGCCAAGTTTCACGCCACTGCGAAGCTCCTCCAAGCCAGACCAGCGTTGCATGCCTCCCACGTCAATCACGACCGCATTTGCACCTCCACATCCATCCCGTGTGAAGCCCAGCAGCACAGCACCCCCCGGCTCGGCCACGAACCACCCAGTTGCACCTCCGCAGTTCACTTGTGCTCCACACTCTCAAGCCACGACCACCACCTTGCTGAAACTGTCAACACCCCTTCACCACCGTCACCCAGCCGCTGAAAAACCACAACCGAATACTCTATTTTCCACTCCTGAAACAGAGCAGTCATGCCTCTTCCACCCGAGCCACTTGCTTCGCCGGATTCCACCATAGATGACGTCGGAATGCCACCACCAGCCACCACAGAAGACTTCAGACCATCCTCAACCGCCAAGGCACACCGCAGCAGCCACGGACGTGAAGCCGAAGCCTCTGTTTCTCTTCCACGGTAGCCACCTCAATGGATGTCGAACCACCTCTCCGACAACACAGAAATTTCCGGCCAACCTTGTTCTGTCACCAGAACTCCCAGCCACCTAGGGCCACCATCGCACTCAGCCCTCTCTCGGTGAGTCTCGCCGCAAGCCTGTTTCTCTACAGAATATATATATATATATATATATATATATAAATATATATATATATATATATATATATAAATATATATATATATATATATATATATATATACATTTAGTTGCTTTTAGGTTTTATTTACGTAGTCATGTGTTAAAATAGATTTACTTTTATGCCTTTTTAATCCGTGTTTTAAATATTATTACATGTATAACCTTATGTTTAAATATATGTTAATTATGAATGTTAGTACTTCATTTTATTTGAAGTCGAGTTCAATATTTTGAGTTGAGTTTAATTTCATTAGATAAATATATGAATCTTAAGATCATTTTTATAAGATAATGTTTAAGGAATTTGAAATATATTTTAAAATATATCTTTGAGCCTAATATTTTAGTTGATTTTCCTTTGTATATATTGTAGGATTTTAATAAAACTATTATGTTATTAAGTATTAAATTAAGATTGAATTATACTAATAGCCTACAATAATTTTATATTGAATACTATTAAGTTTATCCTTATGAATTGGGTGTTTCCACCAGTTGTGTTTTTATTAATCTTATATATATATATATATATATATATATATATATATATATATAGATAAAGTTATATATTTAATAATATTGAAAGATTTGATATTATATTAGTATTTAAATTTTCAATGGTTAATCATTCATTTTAAATACTTTAAATCTATGTTATGAAGTGAACCTCTAATATTTTTATAGTAGATTTTGATATATTTATGCTATTGAAGTGTACATTTTTAAAATAAAGAAATATATTAAGAGTATTATAATAATATCAGATTTCTTATAAGAGTAAATAATTATGTTAAGAAAGTAAATCTATTTTAAGAATTTAGATTTTTATGACTTATTTAAAATAGCCCAAGTGTTCTACTAAGTTATAATATGTTATTAGTATTTTTAAGTAATTTAAAGATATAAGAATTTATTGATTTTATGGTGTTAAGCAAGATGTTTATTTGACTATCTTCTAGATTAGGAATTTAATTAAGTGAGACATTAGGACATGGTTTCCTAGACAGATTTAGTGACGTTTAATATTTTATATAGGTGACGAGCTACAAAGTGTGATTTAGGAAGTAGCGTTACGAGGTAAGTTATTTGATCACAAAATTAGGATCATCACAATTTAGTTTATATATAAGTATTATTCAAGCTAGTTATCTGACAGCCATTTTTATGTACCACTCATGTCATATGCAAACATGTCATTCAACATAGCATACGATCATGTCATTCCACATCATGTTCAGATTCAGAAATTATAATTATGTATGAATTATGTCATGCATCTCATGGTCATAAGACACGTAAGCTATCTTAAGTTCAAGTGCAAGATAAGATCAGATCAGTTAATCAGATGGCCATTCAGATGTATGGTACCAATGCAGTTCAGTTTCAGGGTGGATGTGCAAGCCACGGACTCAAGCGTGGTCCACCATAGTATGCCAGAATACTATCAGCGGCTCCCTTCGTGGCCATGAGACGTGGGGCCGGTGCACAACCTCGCACACAGGGTTAAGTGTGTTGGCCAGTCAGTTCAATCATTTAAAACAGAACAGTCAGTTAATTCAGATAAATCAGTCATGCATAGCACGAACATCAGTATGAACAGTCATGAATTTTAAGCTCTCAGCATGAAAACTTTTATGAAAACCTTACGTTTAGTATGTTAACGTTGTGATGGATTTCTTACTGAGTATTCGACTCATTTTAGTTTGTTTTCATATTTTTAACCACCCAGGTGAGGATGATGATTACGCGCAGGCAGGCCAGGATTAGAAGGAGCATTTATTTTTAATTTCAGACCTTTTAGAATAAATTTATTTTATTGCTTTACGACACGACTTTTATTCAGTTTATTCATTTAAGTTTTTGAAGACATATTTATCAGACAAAGTTTTATGAAATAAATTCTAATTTTTTTTATTTTAATATGAAAGCTCTTGCCGGGTTTATTTTATGAAAAATACGTGACACTCCTACCTTACGGGAAGGGGGTGTTACACAAACACATGAGAACTTTCGTTTATTTTCTTGGGAGTAAGCAACACGCTGCTGGGAATTAATGATTCTCTAAATTCATTGACTTGATCTTCCAGTGATAGTTTTGTAATGATCGTAATTAACAATCTCTAAACGTTGGATATAGGCGCGCGATCGACCTACATGTGGCCTTGGGACCCTTAATTCAATGTATATATGTAGGCCAAGTCCCACGAGTGTTTATCAAGTGAATTTCTTAAATAACATTAAACGTTGGATATATATACACTACAAAGGGAGTCACTTTTCCTAGCGATTAATTTCCCTGAAAAAGTCCTATAAATCGCCACCCCCAACTTTTTCCAGCGATTTACACATCGTTGCATGTTCGCCAGTATTAAACCTCCACTTCTAATCTACCCCAACGGAAGCTAAAAATTGCTGCTAAAAGCTTATCTTTACCGGCGATTTTTTCCACCGCAAATATTACAAAATATCGTTGTAGTTATGATCTACGATTCAGTTCGCAATCATTGGGAAAGATGAATTCTGGCGATTTTCTACCATCGCCAAAAGGAATAAAATCGCCCAAATACACATTCCCAGCATTTTCAATGACTAGAGGGAAGCAAAGGGTACTTTGATATTTGGACATCAATCAAGCAGTGGATGGCCGATCCTTCAATTTGCCAAATTCCATTTTTTTTATTACAAGGAGTGGACTGATCGAGTGATATTAGCTCCTATTTATGTGCATAAGGATTCTCATGTATTTTTAAATATTTTATTTTCAAGCGTTACTCAAAACACAAAACACTTTTTGATTTCAAATCTTTAACTTTTTCATCTAATCATTACCTAATCAATACAACTTTTTCAAATTTCTAAATAAAATACAAAAACTATGAATACAATTTTTCAGATTTCAGGCCAAAAATAATATTAAAATATAATAATTAAACTATTCAACTCCTATTCACTTGTATTATGATATATTCTAATGGTCCAAACCATTCTAATTTTATCATTAATTATTTTGGAACTATTTTTTTTTCTTTTCTCTGACCAATAAGTACCTTTAATTTGATGAATTTTCCAACAGCTTATGTAGCCAACTTTCATAGAAATTATATATTCGGATAACCATAGTCTTAATTTGATCACGAGGTCTTTTTTTTTCCTTGGAACTTTCTTTCAAACTAACTTTGGCCTTCCAGGCAACTTCCAGCTTTGAAATATCTGAAGAAAGAACAATATAATCCGATCTGAGGCTTTGGCCTTAATAATTGATCATAATCATCATAGAAAGAGATCTATATGGCATTGTAAATGTTACTGTTTCGGATGCATGTGTTAGTGTTCTCAGTCAATGCATTTGCCCGAGCATCGAACGTAATAAGCAGTTCATGTCCAGAAGACTGTGGGAATTATTAACCTAGATAAATTAGCTTTACAGAATTCTTAGAATATTCTAGACTGTACACCTGTCATTATTCTATTAGTTCTCTTGTAACAGAAATATTCTTGTAAGCTCTATAAAAGGGACATTGTCCCTCAATAGAATGCATGGATTTCCATTATTCACAATTATCCCTCTAACATGGTATCAGAGCTACTTGACTAGCAATCCTCTTGATCCATGGCCTCCTCTCCCACTCCCCAATCCACCTATACTATTTCATCTTTCTCACATGTTGTTAGTACCAAGCTAACGAATGAAAATTTTTTGTTATGGAAAGTGTAGATTTCGGCATACCTTAGAGGGCAGGATCTCTATGGATATATCGATGGAAGTCTACCTTGCCCCTATTAATTCTTACCTTCCACTGCTAAATCCATCCTTAGTCCGACTAAACAGAACAACCCTAATTTCCTTTCCTAGACACGCACAGACCAACTTGTGCTCAATATACTTTTCTCCTCCCTCTTTGACTCCATTAGTAGTCATGTTCTCTCAGTAGAAACATCTCGAGCCTTATGGCTTTCCTTGATGTCCATGTTTACTTCACAATCTCAAGCAAAATATTTTCAAATCAGATACCAATTGACTCACCTTTCTCGTGGAGACCAAACTATCTCTGATTATTTTGGGAAAGTCTGAAATCTTGCCAACACCTTTGCAGTAACTGGCTCCCCTATCCCAGAAAAAGACCTTGTTACTTATCTTCTCACTGGTCTAGGGCCTGCTTATGAAAGCTTCGTGACCTCTATTACCACTTGAGCTGAACCCCTAACCTCCCATGAACTCTATCAACTCTTACTTGTCCAAGAAAACTAAATGAGCCATGCCTCAAAAATCCTTCACGAACCTTCAGCAAATTTCACTTCCAATCGGGATACACGTGGTCGTGCTCCCTTCCGTGGTGGAAGACAAGGCCGCGGGAGAGGTCACCATAACTTTCGTGGTGGGAGACAGTTCTCTAAGTCCTCAGGGAACACCTATCAAGCACCTGGTGGGCATCGCCCTACCTGTCAAGTATGCCAGAAAACAAGTCACATTGCCCTCCAATGCCACCATAGATTTGACCACTCATATCAATTCGACCCACCCCACAAATTATACCACTTCCAACAACCCAAATACCTTCTCTGATTCAACCTGGTACCTTGACTCAGCTGCCACCCATCACATAACAGCTACTTGGGCAACTTGAATCTGTCATCTAAGCCATATGATGGACCTGAAGCAATCCGTGTTGGAGATGGATCATGCCTTCCAATTCAGAATCTCGATGACTCTTCCTTTAATTTAAACTCCTCTACTTTTCTATTATGCAATCTACTTCATGTACCCAATATCACCAAAAATCTAGTCTCAGTTCTTCAATTTTGCATCGATAATAATTATTTCTTTGAATTTCACTCCACTCATTTCTCAGTGAAGGATACTCATTCCCAAAAAATCCTCCTCATAGGTCCAACTCGTAATTGTCTCTACGTCTTCCCTCCATCTCCGAGCTCGTCTTCATCTCTTCAAGCTTCTCCTTCTGCTGCTCTTAGTGAGAGGACCTCTGTTTCAAATTGGCATATGCGACTGGGTCTCAAGCTTGTTTTTAAAATTTTACACTCCAATTGTTTGTCATTTGTTTCCAACAAAAAGCCTTTTAATTGTTCCGAGTGTCCATTGGCTAAATGCCATCAGTTGGCTTTTGATTCCTGTCGGGCCATTTACACAAGGCCCTTACAAGTAGTCAGTGTGGACCTTTGGGGCCCAACTCCAGTTAATTCAAGGCTCAGTTTTAAATAGTATGCCGCATTTGTGGACCACTTCACCCGTTACACATGGTTTTATCCGCTTCAACTAAAATCTGATGTTCAACATATTTTCAACATGTTTCTATCTACGTTGAATGACTATTCAATGTCAAATTAATTGCAATTCAAACGGATGGTGGGGGTGAGGTCCAACCTCTCACATCAATTTGTCAAAAACTTGGCATCTCTCATAGACTCTCTTGTCCCCATATGCATCAACAAAATCATATAGTTGAAAGAAAGCACCGACACATTGTTGAAAATGGGCTTGCCTTGGTAGCCCATGCTTCTCTTCCTAAATCATATTGGGCTGATGCTTTTGAAACAGCTGTGCTTTTAATTAATTTTCTACCCACAAAAATTCTTAACAATAAATCTCCCCACTCAATTGCCTTCAATCATGACCCAGATTACAACTTCCTCAAAGTTTTTGGTGGCAAATGTTTTCCCAATCTTAGACCATAAAATAAAAATAAACTCCTCTTTAGGTCTACTCCATGTTTGTTCTTGGGCTATAGTCCAAATCACAAAGGATATAAGTGTTTGAATCTTAAGCCCAACAGACTATATATTTCAAGAGATGTGACATTTTATGAAGATGAATTTCCTTTTTCAGAGCCCATTAACTCAACTCCACTGGCCCAACCCTTGTCCCCTGCTCACTTACCTCTCTTCCCTCAATCCATCCTTGGTCCGGGCCTTGGCCCAAGAATAAATCCACTTCCCTCACCTAATCCATTCCCTACCAATACTTCACCTGGCCCATTAATTCCCATTAACCCAACTGGCCCATTACCTTCCCCTTCCTTACCCGACCCTTCTTCGTCAAATCCATCTAACCCTAATCCTTCAGACACTTTATCATCTCCTGCGCCACTACTTCCGTCCTCTTCTAACCCTCTCGATTATTCCTCACCCCCCATCCCTGTCAATGATTCTTTTTCTTCTACTCTTCAACCACCACGATCTCCCATTATCACTTAAGCAAAACAAACTCCTCTCGCCCTCGTGTTCCCACGGATGGCACTATCCCTTTTCCAAGATGGCACTACTTCCTTTCCATGGCCACGGTACCAGATGATCCTTCAGGCTTCTCAGTTGTATCAAAATTTTCAAAGTGGGGAGATGCAATGTCTCAAGAGCATAATGCACTTTTTCACAACAAAACCTGGAGTTTGGTACCCTCTGATCCCTCATATAATGTTCTTGGTTGTCGTTGGGTATTTAGAACCAAATTTAACTCTAATGGGACATTTGAACATAGAAAGGCCATGTTGGTAGCTAAAGGCTGCCACCAGCAACATGGCTGTGATTACCATGATACTTTTAGTCTGGTAGTCAAACCGACTACCATACGTTTGGTTCTTTCAATTGTTGTGACTCGTGGCTGGCCTCTATGCCAATTGGATATATAGAATGCTTTTTTGCATGGATCCTTGTCTGATACGGTTTACATGCAAGAAACTCAGGGATTTATTGATCAAAATTTTCTCCATCATGTGTGCAAGCTTCATAAAGAAATTTATGGTCTGAAGTAAGCCTCGAGGGCCTGGTTTGCACAATTAAGCTCTCGGTTAATTGGTTATGGCTTCTCTACTTCTCAATCTGATCCATCTATGTTCATATTGAATCATGGTGATTTACACATGTTCTTGTTGATTTATGTTGATGATATTGTTCTGACATCATCCAAACCGAGTGTCATTGATAGCTTTATCATTGATTTAGGCCTTGCATTTCCTGTCAAGGATCTGGGAAAACTTTCCTGTTTCCTTGGTCTCGAAATTGACTACTCTGATTCTGGCCTTTTTCTTTCCCAACGTAAGTACATTAAAGAATTACTTGTTAGAAGCAACATGATACATGCTAAGCCCATCACATCTCCTATGTTTGCTTCTCTCAAACTTTCACAGTTTGATACTCCTTCCTTTGATGCTACTACTTTGTTTAGAAGTATAGTTGGTGCTTTACAATATTTTTCTCTCACTAGACCTGATATATCCTTCTCAGTAAACAAAGTATGTCAATTAATGCATTCTCCAAAACAATCCCATTGGTCTACTGTTAAGAGAATTCTGAGGTACCTTAAGGCCACAGTTAATCATGGCTTGATGTTCAAATTCTCCTCATCTTTCACTCTTCAAGCATACTCAAATGTAGACTGAGCAGGAGGCCCAGATGACAGAAGATCCACATCTGGTTCCTGTGTTTACTTAGGAAACCATCTTATTTCCTGGAGTTCAAAGAAGCAAGAGACAGTTGCAAGATCAAGTACAAAAGTAGAGTACAACTCACTTGCATCCACTGCTACAGAATTAATTTGGTTGCAAAAACTAATTCGGGAGTTGGGTCTGTTCCTACCTAAAGCTCCAATTTTGTGGTGTGATAACATTGGAGCAACATACTTATTAGCCAACCCTGTCTACCACTCCAAGACAAAGCATATAGACATTGATTACAACTTTGTTCATGATTGGGTTGCTGCCAAGAGTCTAATAGTTGCCTACTGCAATTCTAAAGATTAGTTGGCTGATGTGTTGACAAAACCCTTAGTTTTTGATACATTTTTAAGTTTAGAACGAGTCTCACTATTGTTGAAACCTCATCGGACTCGAGGGAACGTATTAACCTAGATAAATTAGCTTTACAAAATTCTTAGAATATTATAAACTGTACACCTGTCATTATTCTATTAGTTCTCTTGTAATAGAAATATTCTTGTAAACTCTATAAAAGGGACATTGTCCCTCAATACAATGCATGAATTTTAGTTATTCACAATTATTCCTCTGACAAGAATAATGTTAGCATTCCATACCCTTTTGGAATCGAAAATGGTTGCTACGTCGGAGATTGGTTTGAAATAGTCTACAGAAATGCCTTATGATCTGGGATTTCCAAAACCCTTTTTAAAGATGTTCAACCCAGAGGTGCTGAAGATTAACATAGTTGCATGCACAGTTCTCGTCAATTATTCCATGTTTTGGAGCTGTACTGGTGGCATGGATAGCAAAAAGAATATGGAGCTAGAGAAAAGTCCTTTCATCTTCTCCTACAACAACAACAACTTCGTTGCCATGGGTTGCAACAACTATGCCTCCATGTGGTCCTTGTTCGATCAATCGATTTCATTTGGTGGGTGCAAATCCCCTTGTGATAGAGGTCCATTCACAACTGGAAGTCGTTGCAACGCCACAAACTGTTGCCAAACAACAATCCCTTCTAGTCTCCATGCATTCACTGCAACTATAGAGCCGAAAAGTAGTAATGGCAGTAGTAGTGAGTATTGCAACTATGCATTTTTGGTTGACCAGGATTGGTTTGAGAACAATTTCATAGAGGCTGAATCCAAATATGTATGTTCCAGTGGTATTGGAATGGGGGCTTGACAATACTTCTTTCTATTCTCTTCCCACAATGAAAAACCCGACGGCAAGTGAATCCAAGAGCTCGACCTATTCTTGTTATTGGACTAGTTATCCTACTCTTGGGAATAGCCTGAGCTGGCGAGACTATACTCGTGCATGTGAGTGTGAGTATGGCTATAGAGGAAATCCTTATCTTCTTGGAGGATGTCGAGGTAAGTTTCTTGTTCGTATTAACCTATTTACTCCATTTAGTTCTTGAAGTTTTTTTATTTACAAGTCAATATAGAAAAGTGTAAAACAAATTTTATAAGCATATATAGTTCGTTTTTGATTGATACTTTACACCGTTAGCATGATATATAGATATATATACAATGCTTATTGGCTTTTTGAGTAGACATGCTTGACAAAGGCCATTTTGAGGTGATTTTGGATTTATTTTTGGTTATTCCACTTTTTTCGGACTTACCTTTTTTGGTAGGTTTTCGACTGTTTGCAAGGTTTGGATGTGCGGCGGCTATGACTCTACCGTTGGATCCACCCTCGGCGGGGTTGTCTTCTGAGGATGCTGGCAAGAAATCATATGCTCAAGTAATGACGAATTCTTCAGAACCGTCTACATTTCGTTTGCCTATGCAATACCCGATTGACGTTGGTGGTGAACCAAGATTTTTGTTTACAGAGGTGGAGATGGCTAAGGTTGCTGATGACTTTAAGTTTGCTCTTGTACTAAAATTTACACGTACAAGGCCATCCATTGATGTTATCAGAAACACTGTTATTAAATCATGGGGCCTTATGGATGTTCATGTAGTTAGTTTCATGGATGATCACCATGTTTCCTGCAGATGAAAAATGAACATGATTTTGTGCATGGATGGGCACGTGAAGGGCGTATGATTGGTGGGTTTGCTTTCTGTTGCGTCTAAATTTTCACTCAAAATAATGAATAAAAATTCAGAGCAGTTTTACCTGCAAGTATACAGGTGTCGTAGTACTTTACAAGATCGAATCCACAGGGATTGATTAATGTGATAAAGAGAATAAGATAAAAACAGATTATTAAAAGGAACGAACAATCAAAAAGAGGAGATTACTGGGATGAGGATTTTAAAATAACAAAATATAACTAAAACAATAAAATGAATCAATATGGAAAACGACTAAGGTTTCGAGGATCCATCTAATAATTTATAAAATTGTTTCCAATCAAATTAGCTCAGTTAGACTAGAATAATGATCTCATCTAACTAGAAGATTTAACAAATAATCCCATGAAAAATAACCACCAAATATTGAGTTTGAATAATTTATGGTGAAAATATTCACAAGTCCAATTGATTATCACAGGGATTTTTCAAGCATTCACTGTATTCGAAAATTACAATGAATCAAGAGAAATATATAGATAATCAAAGTTTCTAATAATAACACCAATTAATTAATCAAACTCACAATATAACTCTATTATTGATCTGAAACAATATTTAAATTATTAGACTTCACCTCTTAACTTTAGTACAAAAAAATTAGCCAACCATGTTCATCACAAGAACCATGGAATTCAATGATAAATTCTCCATAAGAAAACTTAAATAAAACACTGTATATAAATATGAACTGAACAATAAAACACTATAAATAAATGAGCTGAATAATAAAAACACATAAAATAAAAGAGTTGCCGAAAATGGTATAAATATGAATTGCCAAAAAATAAAACACAGGAAATAAATGCCGAATAATAAACTGAGAGTTGCCGAAAATAATACTACAAATAGATGAGCTGCTGAAAACACTATGAAATAAACTGAGAGTTGCTGAAAAACAAATAAAAGAGTTTCCGAAAATAACAATAGACTATAAATGAAATGAGCTGAAAACTAAAACGCTATAAGTAGATGAGCTGCCAAAAATAGAATGCAATAAGAGAGTTGCCGAAAATAATTTGAAGGGTTTCCGAAAATATCACTACACAATAAACTGAAGAGATGCCGAAAATGGAATGAGAGCCGAACTCCCTGATGGTCTTTTCCTCGTTCATCTCCAGCCTTTTTATAGGCTTCAAAAAGCCTTCAGCTACACTTGTTTATTCTCCCACCTAACTTCCAGCTAGTGCCCCTTTCATCTGTGTCGCTATGTCCCCACGCCGAAATCCACTAGTGTTTCCTCTGTTTTCTTTTCTTTTCTTTCTTTCTTTTTCTTTCAGCTGGTTCTTTTTCTTCCGTTCTCTCTTCCACTGATCAACTTTTCTTTCTTTAATTTATTCCTCCACTTTCTATTACAGAATGTATTGAACCGAATGGGTCCTCTGGTGTGCATCTCGTTCCAGCGTGTTGCCAACCAACCCAGTGAAACCGAGGCCTCTTCCACGTCGATCTGCTGCTGCTCTGTAAAACGAAAAATGCATCCATTATTGCTCCAGCTGGTCTCGTGTGAATGGAGAGTTTTTTTGTGGTCCGAATGTACTGCATCTGCATGCATTATTGCTCCACCAAGCCGTGTCTTCTGCTGTGGTCCGAATGCACTGCGTGTAGGTTGGTGTTGCTGCGCTGTTGAAGATGAACGTTGGCAGCGAGGTGGAGGTGCTTCTGGGGCTGCAGTTGCGCAATGGTGCATGCATGGTTCACTGGTTGTGGAGGTGCAGTGTTTGAAGATGGTGGCTTTCGGAAAGGTGGTGGATGCGTAGCTCGATGGTCTTCGGAGTAGTGCTACTGGAGGAGGCTGCACGGTGGATGAAATTCTGCAGTAGGTGGAGGAGCTTGGTGGCGTCGAACGGCGGCGTGGATGAGCTGTGTTTCCGGTACTGAAGTAGCTCCCGAAAATTGAAGATGACTTTAAACGAACTGTCGTTTGACAAAAACGACAGGTCGTTTTCCTCAGACGGCAAATTACATAACGCGTACAAAACGACATGTCGTTTAGTTTGCAGACCAAACGACATGTCGTTTAGCCTGCGCAGAAAATAAAAAAATTAAAAATAAAAATAAACATAAAACAAAATAAAATAAAATAAAATAAAATAAAATAAAATAAAACAGACAGAATAAATAATAATTAAACAAAATAATTAAATAAAAATTAAACAAAAACTAATTTAAATAAAATCAAATAAAATCACAAGTTATAAAAATAAGCATAAACTATGCTTTTAATCAATTTAAATTGGAACTTGGATTTTTGCCTCTTAACTATTTTTCCATCTAAATTCAATGATAAAATAATAAAATATTTAAAAATATATTGATTTTAAATGAATAAAATATGAAATAATGCAGCTCAATCAAACCCCCCAACTAACCTTTTGCTAGTCTCTGAGCAAAATAGTGAAAATTAATTGAGATGAATATTGCATAAAACTCGAAATTCAAACAAAAACAATCAAACATAATAATAAATTCTCACAAATGCAACACATGACTATCAACCCCCGGGAGCTATATTCACCAAGACTGTCTCAACAATCTTTCACAAAGAATTGGGAAAAATATCTTTGAACACAGATGTGTGTATATAGACTGTGTGTTCTTCATTACCAGCCCGGATTTGTCTCAGACTCAATATCCCTACAGAAATACCGTCAAACAAATGGGATAACAGGCAAGATAACTTCTTTGCCGAAGCGGACACTTGCGATCACTGTGCTATCACGTATTGGTATCACATCATCTTGTCAGGAAATCATATGGAGGAGAAAATAAATAACTAGCATATTTTCAATAGAAACCCACCCCCCAACTATATGTGACATTGTCCTCAATGTTAAGCAAATGTGATGAGAAATTATAAAAAGGCATGAATTTAAAGCATGATTAACACCGCAGAATAAAAGGAAAGAAATCACCTTTGATAAGTAGGATCTTCTAGTGTAGTGGATTCAATCTCTGGAGTAAAATGACCCAAAAATGGTTTCAACCTCTGTCCATTGACTTTAAAAATATTACCATTCTCTGGATTTTCTATCTCAACAGTCCCATAAGGATAAACAGTTTTTACCACAAAGGGACCACTCCATCGGGATTGAAGCTTGCCAGGAAACAAATGGAGCCTAGAATTATACAACAAAACCTTTTGGGAAGGTTCAAAGGATTTTCGAAAGATATTTTTATCATGAAAAATCTTCATTTTTTCCTTGTAAATACGAGAGTTGTCGTAAGCTTCATTCCTGATTTCTTCTAACTCATTAAGTTGAAACTTACGAAGAGAGCTAGCTTTGTCCATATCAAAATTAAACCGTTTAATAGCCCAATAGGCTTTGTGTTCCAATTCCACAGGCAAGTGACAAGCCTTTCCAAAAATAATTCTATATGGGGACATACCAATTGAGGTTTTGAAAGCAGTACGGTATGCCCAAAGAGCATCAGTTAGTCGTAAAGACCAATCTTTGCGATTTGAGTTAACTGTCTTTTCTAAAATCTTTTTAATTTCCAGATTGGATATTTCCACTTGGCCACTTGTTTGTGGGTGATAAGGGGTAGCAACCTTATGAGTAATACCATATTTTCGCATTAAGGCCTCGAAAGGCTTATTACAAAAATGTTTACCCCCATCACTGATAATGGCTCGAGGTGTTCCAAATCTAGACAAAATATTTTCTTTCAAAAATTTCAGCACAACCTTATGATCATTTTGTCTACATGGAATGGCCTCAATCCATTTGGATACATAATCAACAGCTACCAAAATGTAGAGGTTGCCAAAAGAGATTGGAAAGGGTCCCATAAAATCAATGCCCCAACAATCAAATATTTCAATAATCAGAATTGGATTTAACGGCATCCTATTTCGGCGGGTAATTCCTCCTAATTTTTGACAACGTTCACACATTTTACAAAATTCATGGGTGTCTTTGAAAAGAGTAGGCCAATAAAAATCACATTGTAGAATTTTGAAGGCTGTTTTCTTACCAGAGAAATGGCCACCACATGCTCCAGAGTGACAGAAAGATATTACACCTTGGAATTCATTGTCCGGCACGCATCTTCTAATTATTTGATCTGGGCAATATTTAAACAGATACGGATCATCCCAGAAGAATTTTCGTACCTCTACAAAAAATCTCTTCTTGTCTTGTTGAGTCAAAGAGTGAGGAATTTCCCCTGTAACAAGAAAATTTGCAATATCAGCATACCAAGGCATTTGGGATATGCCAAAAAGTTGCTCATCTGGAAATGTGTCTTTAATTGAAACTGTCTCTATGGGATCTGAAAAAACAAGTCTAGACAAGTGATTAGCAACAACATTCTCAACTCCTTTTTTGTCTTTAATTGTTAAATCAAATTCCTGCAGCAAGAGGATCCATCTAAGCAGTCTAGGCTTTGTATCCTTTTTAGCCAAAAGGTATTTCAAAGCTGCATGATCAGTAAAAATGACAATTTGAGATCCAATCAAGTAAGAATGAAAATTGTCAAGTGCAAAAATTACTAAAAGTAGCTCTTTTTCAGTTGTTGAATAATTCATTTGAGCACTATTTAAAGTTCTACTTGCATAATAAATAACACAAGGCTTTTTGTCCCTACGTTGGCCCAACACAGCTCCAACTGCATAATCACTAGCATCGCACATAATTTCAAATAGTAAGTTCCAATCAGGTGACTGCATAATTGGGGCTGAAATTAACATACCTTTTAGCTTTGTAAAAGCTATTGTACAGTCCTCAGTCTACATAAAAGAATTTTCCTTTGACAATAAATTGCACAAAGGTTTAGAAATTGTACTGAAGTCTTTGATGAATCTTCTGTAAAATCCTGCATGTCCTAGAAAAGATCTGATATCCCTGATATTCTTTGGGATGGGCAAATTAGCAATTAATTCAACCTTGGCTTTGTCAACTTTGATACCTTGAGAGGAAATAATATGACCAAGCACAATCCCCTGAGTAACCATAAAATGACACTTTTCCCAGTTCAAAATCAAATTCTTTTCTTTGCATCTAATCAGCACTTTTTCTAAATGAGTTAAACATTCATCAAATGAATCACCAAAAATAGAAAAATCATCCATGAATATTTCAACAAAACGCTCTACCATGTCGCTGAATATGCTCATCATGCATCTTTGAAATGTAGCAGGGGCATTACAAAGTCCGAATGACATTTTTTGATATGCAAAGGTACCAAATGGACATGTAAAAGTTGTCTTCTCTTGATCTTCAAGAGCAATCTCAATTTGGTTATATCCAGAATAACCATCTAGAAAGCAATAAAAGTTATGGCCAGCTACCCGTTCAAGGATTTGATCCATGAATGGTAGAGGAAAGTGATCCTTCCTAGTAACCAAATTTAGCTTTTTGTAGTCAATGCACACACGCCAACCAGTAGTAACTCTAGTTGGGATTAACTCATTTTCTGCATTCCTAACTACAGTCGTACCAGATTTCTTAGGTACCACCTATGTAGGACTAACCCATTTGCTGTCAGAAATAGGGTAGATGATCCCTACATCCAGAAGTTTTAACACCTCTGCTCTAACAACCTCTCTCATGTTGGGGTTGAGTCTACGCTGGATCTTTCTAGAGGGTTTAACATTGTCCTCTAAATATAACCTGTGAGTACAAATCAAAGGACTGATTCCTTTTATATCAGCTATGGTCCATCCGATTGCATCTTTGTGTTCAATGAGAACATCAATTAATTTCTTCTCCTGAATTTTATCGAGTTTTGAGGAGATGACAACTAGTAATGTCTCTGCTTCACCTAAAAATGCATATTTGAGTTCAGCAGGTAGAGGTTTCAAGTCGAGTTTTGGTGTTTGGACACTTGAAGGGAGGGGCACAACATCACGAGGTGGTAACTCCTCAAAACGTGCCCTCCATTTATTAGTGTCCATTATAGGAGTGGATTCTAACAAAAAGTTCATAGAAGAAAGCATAGAATTATCATCAAAATTTTCACAATGAACCAAACAAACCTCTAGAGGGTCAGAAAAAAATGACAAATCAAATTGATCCTGAACAAGAGTTTGAATCAAATTTACTTCATGCACGTCATCATCATCGCCAGGTTGTTTACAAATGTTGAAAATATTCAACTCCAAAGTCATGTTGCCAAAAGAAATTATCATCACACCACTCCTGCAATTTATTAAAGCATTCGAGGTTGCAAGGAATGGTCTTCCTAAAATTATAGGAATTTGTGTGCAAATATGAAAGATAGGTTCTGTGTCCAAAACAATAAAGTCCACTGGGAAGTAAAATTTGCCTACTTGCACTAATACATCCTCAACTATTCCTCTCGGTATTTTTATTAAACGGTCTGCAAGTTGGAGTGTTACCTTGGTAGGCTTAAGCTCACCAAGACCCAATTGCTCATATACCGAGTAGGGTAGGAGGTTGACACTAGCACCAAGGTCAAGTAAAACTTTCTCGATTTTAAAGTTCCCAATGACACAAGAAATTGTTGGACAACCTGGATCCTTATATTTTTGAGGAGAATTATTTTGGAGGATGGCACTTACCTGTTCTGTGAGGAAAGCCTTCTTTTGTACCTTCATTGTACGCTTCACTATACAATACACAGATCTTTCAAAAACTTCGCATAAGATGGAATCTGTTTAATGGCATCCAACAAAGGAATATTAATTTTCACTTGTTTGAAAATTTCAAGAATGTCAGCATTTTGAACCAATTTGTGAGAAAGTTGCAACTTCTGGAGAAAAGGGGCAGGTATTGGGGATTTGACAGAGATATCTAACTCAACTTTGTCAGGTTCACCATCACTCTTGGAATTTGAAGAATTGTTGGTCTTATCTTCTTTTATTGAAATATTTTTATCAATTATTTTTCCATTGCGTAGAGTGGTGATGGACTTGGCATGTTCAGTTTTTGAATCATAAGAATTTGGATTACTTACCACTAATTGTCCTTTGGGATTCGGTTGAGTTTGAGCAGGAAACTTACCATTTTCTTGAATGCGCAATGCGGAGGTCAATTCACCAATAGAGCCTTTCAAGTCATTAATAGCTTGCATTATCTGGCTATTAATATTAGCTTGACCCTGCATAAAAGTTTGTAATGTTTCCTCAAGGGTTTTCTTATGTGGGGGCACATAAGAGGTAGAAACAGAAGGCCCTTGAGGATTTTGATGTGAATTGGAGTCATTCCTCCAACTAAAGTTGAGGTGATTCCTCCATCCAGGGTTGTATGTCTCCGAATAGGGTGAAAAGGGCTTTTTATACATACCAAGCGAATTGCAGTGTTCCTTATATACTCCTCTCATCTCAGTAAGGGTTGGGCAATCCTGCGCAAGGTGATCTACTTCTTGACAAACGACACACGGTTTAGGTGTATCAGCTTGGTGAATACTGTGAGCTGTCGCAGTTCCCTTCGTCTTTAGTGCCTCCAACTCTCTAGTTAGACCTTCCATCCTTACTTTCAAGTTATCTTCTTCTCTGAGATGGTAGATACCTCCAGTAGACTGAGTTTGATTTGGGCGTGCTCGATTGGTATTGTCGAAAGCATTTGGTCCTATCCAAGTGTGCGCATTTTCTGCAAGTTCATTTAAATACTCTGTTGCCTCATCTGGATCCTTCTGCAGAAACTCACCATTATACATCATTTCAATGAATTGACGCTCTCTAGGAGTAAGACCTTCATAAAAATAGCTAACTAGACGCCAGTTTTCATAACCATGATAGGGACACAAGTTAAGTATTTCTTTAAAACGTTCCCATGTTTGATACAAAGTCTCACTATCCTTTTGTGTAAATGTTGAGATTTGTCTTTTCAAAGTGTTAGTCTTGTGATGAGGAAAGTATTTATTGAAAAAGATTTGAGTCATCTCAGCCCATGACCCGATTGACCGTGGTCTCAATGAATACATCCAACTCTTTGCCTTATCCTTTAGTGAAAAGGAAAATAACTTAAGTCAAAAAGTATCCATAGTGGCAGGTTAACTATTAAAAGTAGCAACAACCTCTTCAAAATCTCTTATATGCACATATGGATTTTCACTATCCAAACTATGAAAAGTAGTGAGAAGTTGTATCATACCAGGTTTGAAATCCACTAGAGGAATATTAGGAGGAAATAAAATGCATGATGGTGTTGATGTGCGTGTAGGGTGAAGGTACTCTTGAAGAGTCCCAGGATGATCTTCGTGCACACTCATGTTAGATGAAGAAATTGATGAAATAGAATGTGTATCAGAATTAGAAGGCGTGTCAAATAAATTTTCAAAGAGAGTATCAGTGTCTACTTCAGCTCTCCTTGCAAATCTACCCAACTCGTCTCTATATCTATGCATGCAAACATTGATAGAGAAAAGAACGAGATTACAAAATGATATGAATTATGAAAGCAATGCCACACAATCTTTTTTTTAAAACAAAATCAGTATTAAACAAAAAAAAGAAAACAAGAGAAAGAAAAATATTTATACATATATATTTTACAACATGTTGCAATCCCCGGCAACGGCGCCAAAAACTTGTTGCGTCTAAACTTTCACTCAAAATAATGAATAAAAATTCAGAGCAGTTTTACCTGCAAGTATACAGGTGTCGTAGTACTTTACAGGATCGAATCCACAGGAATTGATTAATGTGATAAAGAGAATAAGATAAAAACAGATTATTAAAAGGAACGAATAATCAAAAAGAGGTGATTACTAGGATGAGGATTTTAAAATAGCAAAATATAACTGAAACAATAAAATGAATCAATATGGAAAACGACTAAGGTTTCGAGGATCCATCTAATAATTTATAAAATTGTTTCCAATCAAATTAGCTCAGTTAGACTAGAATAATAATCCCGTCTAACTGGAAGATTTAACAAATAAGCCCATGAAAAATAATCACCAAATATTGAGTTTGAATAATTTATGGTGGAAATATTCACAAGTCCAATTGACTATCACAGGAATTTTTCAAGCATTCACTGTATTCGAAAATTACAATGAATCAAGAGAAATATATAGATAATCAAAGTTTCTAATAATAACACCAATTAATTAATCAAACTCACAATATAACTCTATTATTGATCTGAAACAATATTTAAATTATTAGACTTCACCTCTTAACCTTAGTACAAAAAAATTAGCCAACCATGTTCATCACAAGAACCATGGAATTCAATGATAAATTCTCCATAAGAAAACTTAAATAAAACACTATATATAAATATAAACTGAACAATAAAACACTATAAATAAATGAGCTGAATAATAAAAACACATAAAATAAAAGAGTTGCCGAAAATGGTATAAATAAGAATTGCCAAAAAATAAAACACAGGAAATAAATGCCGAATAATAAACTGAGAGTTGCCGAAAATAATACTACAAATAGATGAGCTGCCGAAAACACTATGAAATAAACTGAGAGTTGCTGAAAAACAAATAAAAGAGTTTCCGAAAATAACAATAGACTGTAAATGAAATGAGCTGAAAACTAAAACGCTATAAGTAGATGAGCTGCTGAAAATAGAATGCAATAAGAGAGTTGCCGAAAATAATCTGAAGGGTTTCCGAAAATATCACTACACAATAAACTGAAGAGATGCTGAGAATGGAATGAGAGCCGAACTCCCTGATGGTCTTTTCCTCGTTCATCTCCAGCCTTTTTATAGGCTTCAAAAAGCCTTCAGCTGCACTTGTTTATTCTCCCACCTAACTTCCAGCTAGTGCCCCTTTCATCTGTGTCGCTATGTCCCCACGCCGAAATCCACTAGTGTTTCCTCTGTTTTCTTTTCTTTTCTTTCTTTCTTTTTCTTTCGGCTGGTTCTTTTTCTTCCGTTCTCTCTTCCACTGATCAACTTTTCTTTCTTTAATTTATTCCTCCACTTTCTATTACAGAATGTATTGAACCGAATGGGTCCTCTGGTGTGCATCTCGTTCCAGCGTGTTGCCAACCAACCCAGTGAAACCGAGGCCTCTTCCACGTCGATCTGCTGCTGCTCTGTAAAACGAAAACTGCATCCATTATTGCTCCAGCTGGTCTCGTGTGAATGGAGAGTTTTTTTGTGGTCCGAATGTACTGCATCTGCATGCATTATTGCTCCACCAAGCCGTGTCTTCTGCTGTGGTCCGAATGCACTGCGTGTAGGTTGGTGCTGCTACGCTGTTGAAGATGAACGTTGGCAGCGAGGTGGAGGTGCTTCTGGGGCTGCAGTTGCGCAATGGTGCATGCATGGTTCACTGGTTGTGGAGGTGCAGTGTTTGAAGATGGTGGCTCTCGGAAAGGTGGTGGATGCGTAGCTCGATGGTCTTCAGAGTAGTGCTACTGGAGGAGGCTGCACGGTGGATGAAATTCTGCAGTAGGTGGAGGAGCTTGGTGGCGTCGAACCAAAAATGCTCTTAATATGTCTCCCTACTCCAATGGTGTTATATATCTACCTACTAGCAAGAAATCTTTTAATGCTGACCTTGAACTTTGTCATTCTTTGTCACACCAAAAATTATAGAAGAGATCAAAACCACTGATCTCAGTATGAGTGCCAGAGAACATAGCTTGAAGACAATAAGAGAAAGAAAAGACTACAAGTAGAGATAGTGCACATCTCAAATCTATTTTGGATAGAAACTACTTGATATTTTTCCTTTTCAGTATTTAAACACACAAATTTATAATCTGTGGATTTATGGAAGGAAGCATAAAATTGATTTGAGAGATTGTTGTGCATATCCTGTGTTACTGAGACTTTTACAATACAATAATGGCAATTCGATATGCTATGACTATGTACATATGTAATCCTCAGTTAATGTTTGTAAGAGCGTGAAGGAAGTCTGACTTCTCGTAGGAGTGTTGAATATGTTAGTGTATGTCTATTCAAATGCAGTACACAGTCAACCTATGTTGCACTAAAAATAGCAGGTAAAATACCAGTCCGCATTGATCATCCAATAAAGATCTGACCATTTTAAAATTGAGATGTGAAATGTAAAAATTTTAAATTTAAAAACCCACAGATTGAGTTGATTATGCAAAATGTGGGTAATGCATATAATTATGCAGTGATTATCCATAAGTGCCAGCAGATTGAGTAAGCTAGGTATATTAAAACCTAATTGTTAGTGCTATTTCCCACCTAGGTAGGGCTCCGATAACTAGTTCTTACTCCTTGGATGCAGGTGGTAAGTTAAAAGTAGAGATACTAAATGCAGGTTGTGGAGGAAAGTAGAAATGAAAGTTTTGATTCAACTAAATTGCTTAATCAAACAAAACAGGGTTGCATCATAAACTCCACATCTAAAAACTAAAATACTATAGGATTCCCCAACCCAACTATATCATTGTATAAAGGTAAGACAAACTAAAAGTTGGGAGTAAACATGCTTCATGTGATTTTGTTGTATCTACCGACAACACAACATGAAATGTTTCTCTGTTCTGCCTTGGGAGCATGTGTAAATAACAAATGACGTTAGTGAAAGATACACTAAATTTAATAGGAATTTAGTCCAACTTCAACACCTAGACCATCACATTATATGATGTCTAAAGTTGCCAATTTTCCCAGTACCTTTAAAAAACAATAGTTCTTCATGTAAAAAGTAAACCACCAGAGAGTTCACTCTAAACCAATGCAGCCAAAAATGATAAAAAGTTCTTCGTTCGTCTCACTTGGAATTTTCCCCTCCAACAAATTCCATTACATGAAGTTAATAGACTTAACAAACAGAGGAGGCTAATGGTTCTTTTATTTGAAATAAGCACATTCAAATGACGCTGAGACTCAACAATGTGTAGCAACTAAATTTCAGCTAACCGAAATCAAAAGTAAAACATTTTATAGTTATACATCATTAAACTAACAGATTGCATGAACTATCTACTAAGGAAATAAAGATCATTTTTCATCAAACTTTAAGCATAAATAATTGGATTGACCTTGCCGGATTCGCCCCAGATCCCAACAATATAGGTATGGGTCAATCGATATCAACCACGATTGTAACATCTCGGATTTTAGTGTATTTTTTAATGAATGATTTATTTAATTTATTTAATGATTGGTTATCTTGTTTTAAAATTATGGGAGTTTTAAATATTATTTTATAATATTTTAAGTTGTGAAAATTAATTTTTTTATGGTATTTTCTTATTGTCATTTACTGTTTTGCATTTAAAATGATCTTTAAATTTAAATTGGTTTATTTATGGGTTTTAAAATAATTATTGTTTTATTTAAATCTTTCACTGCGTTTGATTAATTTTATTTAGCTTTTAGTTT